>VZRV01010963.1:10205-34897 GCA_013398115.1 Falcunculus frontatus | reverse complement strand
CCATTGGCTCAGCGCGCATCCCCCTTCCCACCGCGCCTCAAAGGCGCGCAGCGCCCCGCGCATCCCCGACCCGCCCGCTTCGCCTCCCCCGGCTCCGCCAGGTTATTCCTGGCTGGGGGATACAATTTTTTTTTTTTAAATTATTACTTTTATTTATTTTGATTGCGGATTTAACACGTTTTATTTATTTATTTTCACTATTATTTTCATTTCTTCCCTGGCGGCCCGGGGGTGCAGCCGGCCGCCCCCTCTGTCCTCCCGCAGCTCGGCGCGGCTCCCTCCTTTCCGCGCTGCCCGAGGGGCACGGAAAAGCCGCGATGAACCTCAACTTCACGGCGCCCGTGCACCCCGTCTCGACAGCCAGGCCCACCTCGTTCTTCATCGAGGACATCCTGCTGCACAAGCCCAAACCCCTGCGGGAGGTGCCCCCCGAGCACTTCCCCGGCTCCTTGGCCTCCCGCGTGCCCCTCTTGGACTATGGGTACCCCCTGATGCCCACCCCGACCCTGCTGGCGCCTCACCCGCACCCCGCCCTGCACAAGCCGGAGCATCACCACCACCACCCCTATTTCCTCACCACCTCGGGTAAGTGCGGCAGCGCTGCCGAGTTTGGGGCGTCCAGGTGGGGACTGGGGTGGGGACAAGAGTGACAGAGCCGCTCTGGGGCGGCCAGGCATCCTTCTACATCCCTCGCCACCACCCTGGGGGCATCCCCCCGGGCAGGAGTCCCTTGCCCCGGCGCAGCCACTTCGTTAGCGGGTGCCCGAAATCTTGAGAGTTTCCCTCTCTTTGCTTTTAATTTTAATTTTTTAAAAAAATCACTTTTATTTTGGGACCGATAAGGTCGCTTTTTCCTCGCGTTGTCCAACCCGGCTTCGCTTTTCCACCTCCAGCAGCACCGCTGGGGTTGTGCCTCTCCTCTCCCTCATCCTGGGGCTCTGCGCGTCCCCGGGCCCGTTCCTTGTTCCGCAAGGAGAAATCCTCCAAACTTTCCCAAACCGTGTATCAGCGGGGCCGTGCAGGATCGCTTCCCCCTTCCCAGCCTTTTCCAGGGCTCTCCCGGCTTTTTCCATGCCCATTTCGTTGTGGTTTCGTGACCAGGAGGGTTCAGGTGTCCCCGCCAGCCTCGAGTCCCCTCCGGCGGCAGCGCTGCCCGGGCTCCCTTCACCTTCCCGGGGTGTTCTCGGCGAGGCAAAGCCCTTGGAAAATCCCGCTGTTTTCAGCACAACAAAACCCCCAAACCCAAACCAATAAATCGACCTCAAAAACGAAATAAACGAAAAAACAACAAAAAATTACAAGAGGCAGGGGGAGAGCCCACCCTGAGCCGCCGCAGGAAATCTCCGGCATTCCTGGAGGTTCCCCCCCGTCCCGGCCCCCTGCCCCACCGCAGCGCGGGTCTCCGCCGTGTGTCCCCCCAGGAATGCCGGTGCCAGCCCTTTTCCAGCACCACGCTCACGCCGAGCTGCCCGGGAAGCACTGCCGCCGCCGCAAAGCCCGCACCGTGTTCTCCGACTCGCAGCTCTCCGGCCTGGAGAAGAGGTTTGAGATCCAGAGGTATCTCTCCACGCCCGAGCGGGTGGAGCTGGCCACGGCCCTCAGCCTCTCCGAGACCCAGGTACGGGCAGCGGGGACTGGCTCTGGCACCTGTCCCCACCCCTCATCCCGTCCAGCGTCCCCACATCCCGCGGAGCATCCCCACATCCCGAGGAGCACCCCCACCTCCCGAGGAGCATCCCCACATCCCGAGGAGCATCCCTACATCCCGAGGAGCATCCCCACATCCCATCCACTCAGCATCCTCCGGATCACTTCCAGCATCCCTGCATCCAGGGCTGCATCCTCGCGTCCCGTTCAGCATCCTCCGTACCACATCCCCTCCTGAATCCCCACATCCCATCCACTCAGCATCCCCCGGGTCACTTCCCCACATCCCCTCCAGCATTCCCACATCCATCACACCCAGCATCCTTCTCCCTTTAATTTTTATTACTTTTTTCCCCTCCTTTTTTTCAATCTTTCTCCCCCTTTTCCCTCCTCTCCCCAGGTGAAAACCTGGTTCCAGAACCGCCGCATGAAGCACAAAAAGCAGCTGCGGAAGACGCAGGACGACCCGAAGCAGGCGGGCGGGGAGGAGAGCCGAGAGCAGAGCTCCCCCGAGCCCGAGCTGCCCGAGCCGGCCGGCGCCGAGCCCCGCAAGGGCCCCCCCGGCCCCTTCCTGCTGCAGGACCCCGAGGACGAGGTGGACATCCTGGAGGAGGGGGACATCTGCGCCCACCGCCTCTAGGAGAGCCGGGGCTCTCCTGCCTCTCCTTGGCTCTGCCCCGGTCCCGCAGGCCGCCCCCGCCTCCCCAGCCTCGGGAACGCGCCCAGGGAAGGGGGGCACGGCTCGGGAAAGGGGTGTGGGTGCGGGGGGAGCCCCCTCCCCTCCCCGGGGCGAAGGTGGAGATGCCCCCGAGGGGGCCGGGACCCCGCGGTGCCGCCGGTGCCCCCCAGCATCACCCCAAGCCTGGGCTTTGCTCGGAAATCTGGTG
The DNA here is from genome assembly GCA_013398115.1 of Falcunculus frontatus. Lineage (NCBI taxonomy): Eukaryota > Metazoa > Chordata > Aves > Passeriformes > Falcunculus > Falcunculus frontatus. Next base: position 32,363 of record VZRV01010963.1, on the reverse strand, counting down.
CGGGGGGAATAAAACGAGCCGAGTTTGCTTTAGGTTCCCCCTTCCCTCCGAAGTGTCGGACTTTTCCTCGTTCCCCGAACTTTCCTCGGGTTTAAAATAAATGTATACTCGTGGCAGCATGTTGTGGTTCCTGGGAGCGGCAGGCAAGGAGAATTCCCCCCGCTATTTCCCGAATCCCTAAATCCTCGCCGCTCTTTCCACGCTCGCCGTCTCCATCCCCAGTGCGGGAGGTCGGGCAGAGCTTCCAAGACGTGCATAAATAAAAAGAATTGTGAGAAAAGCCCTCCGAAGAAACAGGTAAGGCAAAAATTCCGGTTTATTTCATTCGGCTGTGGGGAAGGGAAGGGGGAGCATCACCAATAACTCCATCCTGCCACGGCTGCACGGAGCGAACGGCGCTCTCAGGCAGCAAAAAGGGATTTTCTACAGCTTGGAGAAGTGTCGGCAGCCTGATTCCTGCCCGGCTTCCAGGTGTGGATCCCGGATAATTCCCTTTTCCTCTGAAACAGCCCCGGAGCGGGTCCTGTCCCCCCCCCCGCCTGCATCTCCCCCTTCTCCCTGCGCTCAGCTCGAGCAGCCCCCGGCCGCGCTCGCTTTGCCTTTACCTTCCTGCCAGGGAAATAGGGTTCATTTCCAGGTAAATTCAGTTTTTTATCATTTATTTTTAGTTTTGGGCTGAGCTGCTGGCTGGGAAATGCGCGGGGAGAGCGGTGGAGGCTCGGCATCTCCGGGGAGGAGATGTTGGGATTGGGAATATTCCAGGTAAAAACCTGGAGCGGGGGCTTTGATGGCTCAGATATTCCCTGGCAGCCCCCGCTGCAGCAGCAACACGGCGGCGTGGCGGTGTCTCGTTAGGTTATTTAATTGATTTCCTTGTTTTTTGGTTTTTATCGGGAATTCCATTCGGTTGCCAGGCGTTATTAGCACTTTCAGGGCGTTTTGGGTTATGGGACACGTCGTTTTGTGAGGGGAAAAGGTTTAATTTTCCTGTTTAATATATAAAATATAGATGATTGAAATGTGCGTGTTTTCTTCCTTTTTGTGAGTCTCCCGTTCCGTTTTTTACGTATAAAATAATCAAGATCACACGCTGTGTGTGGAGGAAAACCCCCAATCCCCATCCATCTACCCAGAAAAAGCTGCTTGTCTTTAAAAAATCCTTTCAGGACAATAATTTCCACCAACAAAATGCTACCCACCTCCCTAAAAATTAGGATTTGGAAGACAAAGCAAGCACTTTACTCCTGAAAAGTCGGCGTGGTTTGAAGCAGAGCCGGCTGGAAATGCCGCTCCCAGCTCCGGGGCTCTTCCCTTCTCCCAGCTCCCGTGGGCAGGGATGTGATGGGAACTGGAAAACCTGGAAATGTGACACTTTTCCTGTGTCGCCCACCGAGTATTTTGTTCTGTGCTCGTTGTCAGCCTCCCCTGAGCGTGTGTTTCATAGGGAATTATTAAAAATTATATCAGAGAAAAGCCGTACATGATTTTTATGGGATAATATTTTTTTTGACCACGTCTTGCCACTGCTGTTCCCAGGGTGGGGAATGGCTCGGGGCTGGCCTGGCTCTGCTCTGGGGTGCCGGGTCTGTGAGAAAAAGTCAAAATATGACTCAAAGAACCCTCAAATCTCTGCTGTTTCTCCCCTGCCGCTCCAAGAACTCCCTTCCCAAAGTCTCCCTGCTGATCCACAAACCAAACCCCACAACCCTCTTCACCTCTGGGCGGTTTTAGGCACCTTGGCTGACAATTAAAGCTACAAATCGTGTTAAAAACGGATCCCTCAGTGACAAACACAGGCGGAGTGTGAATGGTCCCAGCCCAGGGATTCCCCCATCCCAGCTTGGAGGGAACAGGAAGATTTGGGAACACTCTGCTTATCCCACAGAGTTTGGTGTTCAGAACTCTGAAACAGAGGCAGCTGAAGGGAACAGTCACTGCCAGAGAAATTCCCTGTGTCCCCAGGCAGCTCCTGCCCAGCTGGAAGCAATGCTAGAGGTGGAAAAATGCAATTTCCAGACCGAGCAATGGTTTGGGAAGAGGTTATTGGAGGATGGAGATGGTCCTGGGAAAAAGGAAGGGCCGGGCAGGGGTTTTTTTTTGTTTCTATCAGAGATTTTTCTCTTGGAATAAATGAAATCAGATTTTATTCGTGCATCCTGACTTATTCTGTGACAGCAGCAGATTTTTTCCTGCTCTCCCCAAGAAGCTTGAGGAGTAGGGGAGAGATTTAGAGCTGCTTTCTCTCTTTTAAAAAAAATAATATTGAATGTGTTCATTTGGGGAATGCTGGAGTGGAAGTGGCTTGCAGGAAATAATTGCTGGAAACAGGAAATGTCGGTGGATTTCCTATTTTTCAAGAAGATTGATTTTCATTAAAATTCTTCAGTGAATTTTTCTGAAATGAAATTGTTTTCTGGTGATTAATTTAACACCCAATTGGCTAATGGGTTTTTTGTTGCTGTCATTATAGAAAATCAAAAACCAGTCTATAAAATCCTGCCATGAACCTTTGCCTTCTGTTTTGATTTTGAGCATTTTCCTGTGTCCTGCCTTAAACATTTTGAACTTTTATGCACCTGAAAAGCCGTTCCAACCCAAATTCTTTCATTCTATGGCCAGAGCTCCACAAAAGCAGATCAGATGTGGGTTGTAAGGGCAGTTGTAGAGCAAATAATTTACAATTTCTTGCTGTTAAACACACGTGGGGGGTCAGTACCGTGGGGAAGGTGCAAATAACCATGGCCAAGCCCAGCAACGACCTGGGCATGATGTAAAATTTTTTCTGTGATTCCTCTCCTCATTTCTCTGTGCTGCCTGATGGATTCAGTGCATTTTTTCACCACTGATGTCCTGAAGTGAAGCTTCTGCAGGCGTGGGCCATGCTGAGGAGCTTTTCCTCTCTTCAGTCACGACAGCAAACAGCATCCCCTTAATTAACTGCAAACTCCTGCTTGGATGGTCTTGGCTTAAAAAGGGGCTGATTTTGGTGTTGGATTTATCTGGTTCCTAGAGCTTGGGTGAGATGCTGGTGGCTGCATTGCAGGGGTGCCCTGGGGTGGGGAGAGCTGCTCCCAGCATTAACAGGGACAGCAGTGCTTGGGAAGGGCTGGAGGGTGTCAGGGTGTGACCCTGATCCCACAGGTGGCTTTTCTGCCTGCGAGGGAGCGCTTTTTTTGAGGGAGAAGTTGGGTTTAAGGTTTTGTGATCCAGGTTTGTGCTGCCAGGAGCGAGCTGAGCACATTTCAGCCATTCCTGAGACCACTCCAGGTGTTTTCCCAGGCTGGGATTCCCCGGTGTTGTGCAGCCTGTTGGCTCTGCTGTGGCTGCAGGACAAACCCTGGAGCACTCCTGGGACACAAACCCAGCTCTGAGCAGCACCTGCAGCTCCCCACTCTGACCTCGGGATTGTGCAAAGCTGAAGATGCTCCTTCAGCTCCAGGATTTTGGCCCAGCATCATTTCAGATCCACCAGGGTGTTCTGCTTCAGCTCCCTGTGATGCCTCCTGCAGCCACCCAGAAACAGAGACTAGACAAGAGTAAGGGAATAAAGACAGGTATTTATTTGAAGGGCCTTCAAGGTACCCCCTGGGGGAGCCAGAGGCTGCTTCCAAAAAACGGACCCCAAGATGGACCCCAGGTCACGAGTTCTGCACACTTTTATAGGTTTGGATCATTTGCATATCAGGATTAATTCTCCAATTAAAGCCCCAGTTTAATGATGTCATTCCCCTCAGCTTGCCCCCCTTTTAGAATCTTTAGTTTACACATTTTGGGCCTAGAACAGCCTGGCTGTCCTTGAAGGCAAAGCCTGGAGAGGCTTTGTTATGTCTGCCCAGTCCGAGAGAGCAGGAATTACAGGCTCCAAGGAACTTCAGAGTTACACTCTGAGCAGTGCAGAATTTGAAAATATCAAAGTTAAAACCTAAGGCATCACCTGCCTTTACCCATCACTGGGGTTCTTTCTCCAGCTCCTCCTCACACCAGAGTCGCTCCTTTCCCCACATTCCTGCTTTTTCTCACATGGAAAACACTTAGGTTTGGGCAACAAGGAAAAGAATGGATCCCTGGCAGGAGATGAGGACAATCAGGTGCTTGGCTGGTGACAGCAGAGCTCGTTCATGGCTCTTTGAAGCATTCAGCGACTGCAGGAGCTGGGCAAAACCTCCTCTGGTTTCAGTCCTCACCTTTTTTTTTAGAGCTGTAATGATGGTTTTGAGATTTTGCTTTATTTAATATTTTTAACTGCTAAACATTAATGTTTTTGTGGGGTCAGCAGCCTGCCCATGCCTTTTGTGAGCTGCTGGGAAGCCAACTTTGGTTACTTTTGGAAGAAACACAATGGGGCTGATGTTGCAGCAGCACTTTGTGGGTAGAACTGACCCCAAGCCTTTGCCCACCGAAGGAGATCTCAGCTGCAACACTTCCAGTACCTAAAATATTAAGAAATGATGGCATTGGAAAGGTGTTGCCAGGAAAATGTTGGGAATTTCCATGGATGGTGCACACAGAGAGCTCTCTGTGCTCAGTGACACCACGGGACCACGGCAGCTTCTGCTCCCACTCAACCTCTCCCTCAATCCTTAATTCAACATTCAAGGCCCATTTCTTATTTCAATATTTTGCCTGCTATTAAATTTTGGCCTTTGCTTTTAAGCAGGTGGGTACTCATCAGTCCCCTTTCTGTGCCACCCTATCTGTGAAGGGCAGGGAAAATCTGAATTTGTACTGAGGTAGATTGAAAGATTTTCCTTCCATGTAAAAACCCCTTTTTCTGGGATTTAAAACACCCAAAACACCAGGACAAACAGACATTTCCAAATGATTTGTGAGATGATCATGATCAGTGTTTATTAAAGAAAAAATACCATGTTCTCCTCCAGATGCAGCATCATACCCAAGTTTAGCATAGGTTTAGTATTTAAATATTTCCTAAAAATTCACTGGTTTGTTTTTTTTAAACCCCAAAACCCCCCCCCAGGAATCCCCCTAATTTATGGGAGGAGGATGCCAGCGAGGGAGGAAGGTGATCAATTAAGACATTAAGCATTTTGCACCACATGGACACATCTGCATGGCAGCCAAATAATGCAGCCATCAGCTCATTTTCAGGGGGCTGTTGCCTACTTCAACTCAGTGCTCAGATCAAAGAGAAAATGTCTGCTTGCATTTTCTAATCAGAAAAGGGATGCTAATTTCGGTTCCTTAATGTGTGGTGATAAGAGACTTCTTCAATTAACCGAATTCTATAGCTCAGAAAATAAAAAAAAAGGAGGATACAAAGGGAGTCAGGCTGGAAAGGCAGAAGTTCTCATTAAATCAAAGGTCCAATATTCATTACCTCCAGCATCTGGGGCTAAACACTAAACATGGAGCTCATCAAAGGGGGGTTTAATGGGTTAAATTGAGAATATAATCTAATTAAAATATTAGATACGAGTAAATAGCTCTTTGATATTCATCTGAAGGTTTCATTAAAACAGGCACTTGAGGTTTGGATTAAGGGGGGATTATCACTTTTAAGCAGGAACAACAAGTTGAGGTGCCCTGATCAGAAATGCTTCAAAGTGTTACCATTTGGCTGGAAAAATGAAAGTAGGAAAGCAGAGCATGGAACCATTTCCCAGCCTGGCAGCACCCAAAGGAGAGGGGAAAGAGGCTGAGGAAGAGGAAGGTTCTGTCCCAGAAGCTGGAATTGGATGTTGGAAGTGACAAAAATATCACGGGAAACATTCCCCCTGCAGCCTGACCCACGTTCCCATATGGAATGATGCTTCTTCCACCAAAGCTTCCGAAAATATTCTCAGTATTTCTCAATATTCCCAAAAATGTCCTCAGCTTCCAGCTGTGAGTCCAAGGGGCTCATTCAGCAGGTGGAGGGGAGGTTCCTGACCCTCAAGAGGGTTTTAAAGCAAGGCCCTGTCCCTTTTCCATGAGGAAGGGCAGGGTGGGGATCACTTCTTGTATTAAATTGGGAGCCTCCCACAAAAAAGAGAGCAAATAAATGGGATAAAGCAATTCCACACCATCACAAGGTGGTTGGGATTTTTCTCAATATTCCCAAAAATGTCCTCAGCTTCCAGATGTGAGTCCAAGGGGCTCATTCAGCAGGTGGAGGGGAGGTTCCTGACCCTCAAGAGGGTTTTAAAGCAAGGCCCTGTCCCTTTTCCATGAGGAAGGGCAGGGTGGGGATCACTTCTTGTATTAAATTGGGACACTCACACAAAAAAGAGAGCAAATAAATGGGATAAAGCAATTCCACACCATCACAAGGTGGCTGGGTTTTTTTTTCCTTTTACCAGCCCGTTTTCCAGGAGATTTCAGCCCAAATTCCCTTGCCGTGTGCTCTAATCACATTTCATATGCTGATTTAATTCATCATTTACTAAGTTAAAGAAATGGAAGCATCCTAAGAAACCCATCTGTTTGTTGTTATTTTTACAGCTTTAATCTGTTAAAAGCTCTTTCCTCTCAAACATGCAGCTCTCAATTATCCTTAGTTACTCAACACATTTTCCAACTGCTCCTGGCTAATCCCAGATTGTCTGCACTCTCAGCCAGGACTTGTTTGGAATTTTCTTGTCCCAGATGAAGCTTCAACATTTTGGGCTTGATGTGGAAACTCTTCACTGAGAGGTAACAAAGTAGCAATTTCATAATTAGCATTGTGTCATTACCAGCTGCAGGGTTTGGTGCATAATTTTGTTCTCTTTTTTTAGCAGAAATGGATTATTTTTGCCTTTATTTCTGGCCAAAAGTCTCCTCTGCACTTCAGAAAGAGAAATATTGCTTGTGTTAAGAGCATCAGATGAAACAGAAGTTTATTTTTAATGTTTTGTAGATATGTCTGTATGTTTAAATGTTTAAAAATGATCCAGCTGTGACCAGCCAGGATCTGATTGGTCTGAAAGAGGCAATTTCTGGATCATTTATGTCAAAGAAAAAGAACAGAGGACCAGGTTTAAAGTGCTATAAGCTCAAATGGTCAATTTATTAAACAAAATAGGTACAAGTAGAACCAATTCTAACATTTAAAAGTGGTTAAACTTAAGCCAGTTTAAATTTCAGTGTGCTGGGAAATCAAGAGGTGATGGTCACAGCTCAAAATGAAACAATTCAGGCATTTTTGCCTTGAAGAGATCCCTAAGATTTCCCAAAAACCTATAAGATATGAAGGGATTTGAAAGCAGCCACAACTTCCTTCTCCTTCTCGTGCCGGTCCCACAGAGACTCCAGGGATGGGATTTGGGGCAAATTGGTTCCATCTGGGGCCTGGGGCAGAACCTTTTCCTCCTTCACCTCTTGCTCCGACTGCCTCGAGAGGAAAGTCTTTGGTCTTGGAATCTTCTTGGCATATTCCAGAGCCTAAAACCAGGAAAATTGGGGTGACTGATTAAGAGAAAACCTGGCCAATGTTCCCAAGAGTATTTAGGTGGGTTGAGTACGATTTCTCTGAATTCCTGGTCTTGTTTCTGACAGAATTCAATCCCAGATTGCTTCAGTGGTGACTGCAAAATAACCCAGCCCAGGATTTGCTTCCTGACACCACTGGAGGCCACTTCAAACACTGAAGAAGTGTTTTTACTTTCAAAAAGGAAGAGAAACACTAAGTTTATTAAGTTTATAAACATTTTTTTCCCAGTCTCATTCAGCTCTGGTCCCCAGGCAGGAGTTTTGCAGGTTAACAGGACAAGCTCAGGTTCTACTGCACGATGGACTTCACTAGCAACACTAAAAAGCCAAATGATGCCTGGAACATGGGAAACTGTCGTGGAGATGGAATGGAAAGAGTATTACAGAAATGCTGGAACTGGCAGAGCCCTGCTTTAACCTGGGATGGGGTTTGGGGCCTGTGTTTGCTGCTTGGATTTGGAAACACCTCGTGTCTCTAGTGGAAGCTGCATTATCTCGTGCTCCTGGTGGGAGAGTGTCTGGGATGTCTCCTAAAAGAATCCAAACCCCTTTTTGACATCCAAACAATGCAGTTTTGTCTCTCAGTGGTTTCTGCTTGGGAATAAATGCAAGGAACTGAGGAATTCTGATCCTGAACTCCACAGCTTTGCTCTGGAGCCCTCAGTCCTCACTTGGCCCCTTGCAGAAAGACCCTTTAAAGGCCCCCAGTTCTTACCTTCTGCCTGGACACTGACAGCACCTGGGGTTTGGCAGGTAACCTCTGAACCACGGAAATATTTTTCATGTTATATTCATTAATTTGCCTGGAATATTCCTTTTGCAGCTTCAGCTTCTGTTTCTGAGGAAAGCAGAGAAGAGCTACGGGATGAAATGGCTCAGGGGATCCATCAATGAAACCCTTTTCCCACCAATATTCCATTTCCACCTCTGCTGCTGCTCATCCTGGCTTTGCCATTGATCCTTCAGCAGAACACAACAGGAAACCCTGAGAAATGGCACAGCTTTTTTTAGTTGTTTTTCCCTTTTAAGAGCTTTTCCCTGCTCAAAGGATGGAGCTCAGCAGAAAAGTGACAGGTCCATCTTTATCCTGAGTGTCCTGAGCAATCTGTCTCCATTTCACCAGAGTGCGGCCAGATATTTTCTCGTGTTGGCACAATTTTACTCCCACTTTGAACATTTGGTGGATCTTTACACTGGGAATGACAGCTCAGCCACACGAGTGTGTCCTTTCCTGATGTGCAATTAGCCCTGATTAATTCCTGCTTCTGGATTTAAAAAATTAGAAGGTTAAAATGATCCCCAGGACACTTGTTTTTCCTTTTATTTGAATTTTCCTGTAGGATCACCAGCTAGCCAAGGATATAAAGCCCCAGATAATCGTAAATTGCTTCTCAGCAGTGATTTCTCTGCCACTCTCTCCTGCCTAAATTCACTTTTGGGTCACTCACCTTCTCTTTGATTGCTTCATAGTCAGGTCCGAGGCCTCCAAGCTTCATATTTAAATTGACGTAGAATTTTGAGCTAATCAGCTGAAAAACAAACAGCAAACAGATTTTCCTTGATATGATTTCCCAGAGAGAATAATTAAAGAAAGTCTTGTCGTGGAAACTCCAGGATTTAGTTTGTAATTTCAGCCTTATCCCTGGCACATCTCATTTTAAGTAAGTGACCAACAGGACCGAGTTAATGGCACAAGTCAAATGACACAGAATTTCCTTTGGATCCCAGTGGGAAATTGCCAATTATCCAAAGCACAAAGTGATATTTTCTCAGTCAAAAGCGACCTTTAGTGAGCTTTATTTTGAAACAGCTTAAAGCCACCCATTTGATGGGATTAAAATGAGACTCCAAAGACACTACTGTAAGAGAAGCTGATGAAATTATCTGATTTTGGTGGCAAAAATTATCAAATGATGTTAGTGACAGTAACCTTCCCTTGTTCTCAAAGCTGCACTGGAAAATTGTCCACAGAAAGCTGAAAAATCCATGTTTTGCTGCACAGCAAAAGCTTTACAAGTGCACAGTGAAGGCAGGAGTGATGGGTGATGCCAATCCAATACTTCAGGACATCACACAAAGACCCCAATGCCTCCATAATATTTTTATTCTCTTTCAAGGCCACTGGATTATTTCTAGTTTCAAAAACTTGTCAGTGAAGCTCACGATGATCAGCTCTGTAGCAATTTCAACCACAGAGCAATGCAGGGACACCAATTTCTATATGCAAATAAAATGGTCATTTCTTCAAAACACAGGTTCAAGTTGAACTCAGCTGCAGAGGAATTAATTCAAAGCACTAAATTTCCTATTTGAGGTTTCTTTGTGTCAGCTATCCCTATTCTTACACAACTATACATTGCTATAACTCACTAATTTTTAATTTCAGGTATTGAAATACTTAATTTCAGGACAATGTACTCCTCACTTCAGGTGAGGAGTACATTGTCCCACAAAATCAGGGTTTTCTCACTTTTTTGCATTTGTTTATGAGGAAAAGCTGGATTTTCCTGGGAGCCACAAACAGTCTGATTCTCTGTGCATTCCTCACATGTGAAGCGTGAGAAAACTGCTGCAAACACGGGACAAGAAACAAAGGTTTGAACAGAAAGGGAAGGAAATCTGCCCTTCAGTTACCATCATAATCCTCATAATTCTTCTTAGAGGCACTCAGGCAGCAATACCCAAACTGCCTCCTGGATGAAACACAGGAATAATTATTCCAGCTTAGTTTGTGTTCCCTGAGACTTGGAGCAAACTTCTCAAACATTTAATTTGTCACGGGCAGCTTTCTGCTGTCCCCCTGCAGCTGTGTTAAGTGCTGACACCAGGAAAAGGGGACACACAGAGGAGACAAAGAGATCCAAGCTTTAATAAGGACCCAAATGGGACCATCAGGAGGCTTGGAATAATGTTTATGCCGTTAGCTTCACAAATCCTCCGAGTTTGGGGTTGGAATCCCTCGGAAAGGAGGAGATTTGAGCAGGCCAGCAAATGAGCATGAGCAGGATAATGGATGGCTCAGATCTGAGGCCAGGCTGCCTGCTGCTCCACACAAACAGCCTGACCCTAAATAATTGTATCTGTGGAGAACTTAGAGGACAAACACTGCTCTGTGTGTCCCTGGAGCTAATCCAGACTGACCCAGGGTGGATCCCTTTGGACTAAAATGATTTCAGTGTCTGTTCCTACCTTTGTTCCACGATTTTTAATGCTCTGCTCTGTGTCCATGTGCTTTTTATAACAATGAAATATTTGTCAGTCCCTATTTATTTATTTTTTTTTTAAGAAATTTGGATTATTAAGAAGAAATGTTAGAGGGGGAATAGAAATGTGAAACCATCCAACCCACAACTATTTTCTCACCTTCTTGCTGGCTCTGGGCTGGTTTTGCTTTTCCATTTGCAGGAGAGATCCTTCTGAGTTGCTTCGTCTCATTTTCCTTGGATTTCCTTCAGCTCTTCCTGAATCTCCCTGGGAACTCCTCTGTGCCTGGGACAGGGCAGGTGGCAGCAAACTCCACAACCACCTGTCAGCAAAATCATCTCTTAAACCAGAAATTCCTGGCTGCTGCTGCTCCATTTCAGTAAAATCGGAGGTTCCACAAAAGGCTGTTGGTGAACTGTGAACAAAACGTGGAAAAACCTTAAAAACGAGGGGGAGAGAGTAAAAACCTTAATTTACACACAGCAGGGAGCTCAACAAACAACCTGAACGTGGAACATGGGAACATGGAGATGGGAAGATGAGGATTTCACAATCAATGACTTTGCTGGCACCCAAGTGTGGGGAAAATAAATGGAAAAAACTAAAATTTCAGCCTGATGCAAAAGTAGCTGAAGCCAATGAAAGGCTTTGGGCCAGGCCTGCTGAGGACTGAAAGAATTATTTGTTTATGTGAAATAAAAACTTCATTTTTTTAATCAAGACAGGTGAGATTCTACATAATTGAGGATTTTCCTACTCTCCTCTTTAGGGACAGGACTGACCCTGAATATTCACCCTGCAAAGCCAATTTTGCTACCACTCTGTGCACGCTCAATTTATGCACAATGCTCTTTCCTATCTATATTTTAAACTTTTCCTCCCAGCCTCCCAGAAGGAAAATTTCAACTGGGGAAAATTCCATGCCTGGAGGACAGAACTTTGCTTTTCCAATGCCACGTTTAAAAATCAATAGCTACAATGAATCTACAATTAGCAGTAAATCATAATGGCAGGTTTGTAGCAAAATAACTTTATACTTTGAACTTTAAAGCATTTTTTTGCCCATTTGTTCATTTTCTGGGCATCAGAGAGTTATGATAATATCATTTCATCACTTATATCCTTACCACAAACTGTCCTGACACCTGTTATCCTCATGAATATGAGTTTTGAAATCCTGAAGTGGTGCTTGATCCTTCACCCTGTCTTGAAAACTTGCATTAAAAATAGATGAAATACTCCTTAATTTTGGATTTGCCTGGCCACTGGTGCTGTTATCCCTGGAAAAATGCTGCCCAGGGATGTGGTTGGCTGAGTGTTGCTGTGGAATTCCACGTGGAGAGTCACGCTGGTATTGCTTGCTCTCCTTGCCAGGATACTCTGGGTATAAATCCTCTGCTGGGTTAAAATTACAGAATATGGGGAGAAAACGAGAGGTGGATGGGGCAAAATCTGGGTGGATTGAATTTGGGGAATTATTGAAGGCGGTTTTGGATTTTTCTGCTGGGTCAGGGCCAACAGAAGGACTCTGATTCAGACATTCCTGCAGTGCTGTGCTGCTGTCCTGCTCCACTGCCTGAAATCCTGGGATTTGCTGCTGCCAAGGCTTTGCTTCTGCTGCTCCTCCTGGGAGCTGTTGGCCATCATTCCTTGGAAAAGCTCTTCCACTCAGAGTCTGGTTGGATTCTGTTTTATTTGTCTGGGAGAACTTGTGCTGCTCCTGAAACGAGTTACCAACAGCTGGGTGAGTTTCAGTGGTTGATATTTTAGATATTCATTAAGAAGTGTCATTACACCCACCAAAATCCCTCTGTGCTGCTTGCACCTCACCCTGCTCATGGCTGGACTTAACCCAAAATTCAAACCTGGAGGAAGCCTCAGTCCAGAACAGAAGCAGAGATCTTATTCAGGTGCTGCACCATGAATAATTGTGCATCAAAACTTTGCTTAATGGATAAAAACAGGTGCTTGCAGATGCAAACAAGATGTGGTAAATGTGGAATGAGGGAATTTTATCTGCATGAGGTGCAAAAAGAAGTGTCCTGAAGTGCCCAGGTCTAACCCTGTGGACAAGTGGTAGCTCCCTGTCAACCATCTGCAGAAAATCCTCCAAAAATCAAATCAGTTCTTGCTTTTTCTGCCCAAATTTCAGGGAAAATGGCTCTGTACACACTGTTAGACTGGCCCATGGTAGAACAGACTGATGCCAATTCCAGAAATAATTTTATTTCTAAACCAAGCCCTCCTCCCTGCAAAACATAATCCAGGTGATAAAAATCCAAGAATTTAAGCACACCAGGACTGCTGTTTAGAGCCAAACTGCCACACTCCAAACCTGAAATTCATTTCAATTCATCACTTCCCAATTACAGCATCAGGTGTTGCCCACTTGGAGGAAAGACTTGGATTTCCTCGGAGGGAATCCACAAATCCATTCCCAGCCCATTAAATCTCTGTCAGGGCTGAAATCCTCCATCCCACCCTCCTGTCCCTCTGGGGTTCTTTTGTGAGCAACCCTTGCAGTCAGCACGTGGCAAATGCACTCAGAAAAACTGGTTAATGGTAGCTGTGAAATCCACACAATTCCAGGAGGTTTTGGGAAAAGCTTTAGCCCTGGGAATCTTGACTCCTGGAGCTTCACGTCCTGGCACACTGTGGAATTATCTATTTTGGCCTGCTCCCACTTTGCCTCCTGCCAAAATTATTATCTATTTAGGAGATTATTTGGTTGATAATTGAAAATTACAAACTAGTACATGGTTGTGTTTGATGGTTTGGGAGGATTCTGGGACAGAACTTCGCTGTTTCTGCCTGATTTGTCCCCTAAAATTAAGGGGGAGTTAATTCATTGCCACAAACCAGAAAATGCAACCAAATAATCTCCTAAATAGATAATAATTCTGGCAGGAGCCAAACTGGGAGAGGGCCAAGGTTTCCCCATTTAAACAACGAAATAAATAAATACCTACTTCATTCTGAAATTCCATGTACAAAGCAAACATCTCCCACTGAACAGCAGCATAAAATCCTGTTTGTATTTTACAGCAGTGCAGCTCCCAGCCTTTAAATTCCAGAATTTAAACAGTGCCTGGATCACCTCAGATCCTTGCAGCACACAGAGAGTAACTGGGCTTGCCAATAATAATCCTTGGTTTTTATCAGTGATGATAACCTGGTCCCTTTATTGCCCCAAAGACTGAACCATTGCATTGTTTAAAGGCCAGCATAAATCAGATTTACAGATTTAGGAGTGTGGAGAAAGTGAGTGCAACTTCTACTTGGAACATTTTTTGGTTTGTGGCAATTAATTAACTCCCCCTTAATTTTAGGGGACAAATCAGGCAGAAACAGTGAAGTTCTGTCCCAGAATCCTCCCAAACCATCAAACACAACCATGTACCAGTTTGTAATTTCAGATTATCATCCAAATAATCTCCTAAATAGAAAATAATAGATAACAATAGATGCTGTGAGCCCAGAATTCCTTGGCATTTTGCTTTAAATGTATTCAGTACATAAAGCACACGTGCATTAAATGATAGTGATTACCTATTGATATATATTCAAGGATTTATTGTCAGTAATAGGGACTTTAAAAGCAACAAGATGACTGCTTTAAACATTCAAATTCAGTGCTTTTACAGATATATTTCAATTATTAAATTCTATTGAATTTCAATTATTAAATTCTCTTGAAAAGGAACCTTGAGCTGCTGTCCTTTTGGGTACCATTTGTCTTCAGGCTTCATCTTCCCAGTCTGGAATGCTGGGACACTCTGGAGTGGTTCTTCATCAGCTGGTGTAGGACCCGTAACCTAAAAACCAAGAATGTTCACGGCCACAGCACAATCAGATGAAAGGATTTAAAAATCTTGGGGAAATAATGAGAAATAATTTGTGTCCTACCAAAATTAAAACACTGAAGTTTGGCATTACAGAATGGATAACAAGGAGAGAAATGGTCAAAAGAGAGAAAGAAACAAAACCCAATTCACAGCTGGGAGGGAGGATTCCTTCTACTTTTAAGAGGGAGAAAGGAAAGGAAAATTGCAGGAAGTGTGCAGCACAGAAACCTCCTTGTAACTCTCAGATGCCTGGGCTCCTCCATTTCTATGAGAGCCACTGGATGCACCTAATAACAGAAAAACAACCCCAAACCATCCCTGGCCAGGCAATCAGACACATCCCGGGCCTCAACAAGAGAGGCTCGAAGGAAAAGCTGGCAAAACACAGTAATGGGGGGTGAAAAGCACAAGGAGGAGCTGCAGAAATAAAGCAAGGGATGCACAGAGCCTGGCAAAACAAGCTCACAAACAAGGACATCTTCACATGGCCACAGCTCTGGGATAACCACGGCTGGAAATTCAGCTGGAGCAAGTTTTTGAGGGTGGTTGGTGGCACTGCACAAAGCCAAGTGATACCCTGGTAATAATAATTAATAATTACAATTACCCTTGTAAAAATAATTAAATATTTTCTTGAAATAATCCAACTTTTTTTTTAAAAAAAAATCTATAAAACTGCAGGAAACCCAGTTTAATTTTTTAAAAATATATTTTTTTGTCCCAAAGTATCCTGCTGAGTATTTTAGTTGATGAAGTGTGGTGGGCAGTGTCACTGACAGGGGACTGTGCTACAGGAACCTCTGCTCCACTGCAGAGTGGCCCCACAGGAGAACCTGCACTGAGAACATATTTGTGAGCAAGGGAATTATCAACCAAAAAATCATCAGTGGGAAGAAAATGTGGGCAGCTGAGCCTCTCACTTTGGGGTAAGAGATTAGGAGAGCTAAGAAAAGGTGGGCAGGGTTCATTGCTGAGTTTATGGGTGATCTCATAAAGTCGAGATGGGTGAGCTCCAAATTCGATGTAAATCCAGTTAGTAGTGATTGGAAAAATTCCCAAGAACATTAAGAAATAGCACAGAGGTTTTCCTGAGCTGTGGACAGACAGAGCTTTGCAGTGGATAAGATGTTTTTGGTGGAACCAACTGACTCAGTGCATCGATGGAGTGCTGGGCAGGTAAAACATACTTCTACATTATCTCTTTGAAAGAGGAACAGGACACAACCTCTGCCAGCATCATTTTTTTTTTTTTTTGTTACGAACCATTCTATTAATACCAATCAAATTGAGAAAATGATCAAATGAAATTGCATTTTGAGAATCATAAGCTGTGTAATGCCTATTCTGTTAAATTGAGGCCCATAATTGCTTCTCCACTGAAAAGATACAACAAAGACAGCAATCATGGCATGTCATTATCCCAGACTGGCAAACCAGCCTTTGCAGGGAGGACTTCAAAGCCTTGTGGTTCTCGAATTGCATTTGGCTGCTATTGTTGAAGCACAGGCAATCTTGATTAGGTGTTTACACCGAGGGAAGGCTCAGTGCACAGAGAGTCTGAGTGCCTTGGTCTAGAGCCATTAAAAAATTGTACATTATGTTCCTGGCTTTGAAGTAAGGGGCTTGGAGGTAGGAAAGCAACTGAGATTGAGCACAGCTGAGCTAGATTGGGCCACTACTTCTCTTTTTGCCTCTCTCTCTCTCTCAGAGAAACTCATCATGGGGTTCTTAAAGAATCAGGCAACACTGCAAAGAACTTGATGCTGTATAAAACGCTGTAGAAATTAGTAAATATACAGATCAGCACGGGTTTCTGGTGTGTTTTGGTACATCCAGCACAGGGATAACAGCTGTAAATCTTGCAGAGTGAGGCTGCAAATATTTTAACTCGTGTTATGTCAGCTGTGCACAAAGTCCTGCCCTCCAAGAAAACACTATTTCATTACCACAGCCCCCAGCAGCCAGCAGTGATCAGATCAAGAAACCCAGCTTCAACCCCCTGCAAAGCTCAAAATAATCCAGTTTAGGAAACAACAGTTTGATTGGTGACACGTGTCTCGTTTATTTCTTCACACACTTGGCGGTTTTGCGCTTTGGATGCAGTTTTCCAGGTGAGGTGACCAAAGCTGGCTCCTGGATGGACAGGATGATCCCCTCAGGCCTTTTCTTCACCCCTTCCAGCAGGACTGAGCCACGGATATCCTGCTTAGGAATAATAAATACTTCTGCCTATCCTGCAGCAAATCCAGAGGTGGTGATGGTGCTCACGGAAGCACAGAATTATGGAATGCTTGGGTGGGAAGGGACCTTAAAGCTCCTCTTGTTCCAGCCCCTGCCGTGGGCAGGGACAACTTCCAGTACCCCAGGTTGCTCCAAGCCTTGTCCTGGAACACTTCCAGGGATGGGAAGCCCAAAACTTCCCCGGACAACAAGCAGTTGCAGCTGTATCAACTTGTCTAGGTTAGGAACTCACTTTCCTACACACTGCCTGGCCCTTGCTGTGTCACACCTCTGCTGTCCCCATGGCCACTGCAGCAAGATAATCTTATCTCACAGCCCTGATTTTAACAGATTCCTTTGCTATTCCATATTTTTGAACAGTGTCTGCACAATGAAGTCTTGATCCCTGGCTCCAGCACTTAGACAGGAAAGATTTCCAGAATTCCCTGAATAGAAAACACAATCATATCAACATAGCTCTAATTAGCATCCATCTACACTCATTATTTTTACCATCATTCAAATTAGAACTGAAAAAAAACAAGTGCTCTTAATAGCTCTGCTAGAAAAAAAAATCATATCCATCATTCCTGCCACTGGAATGTAGTCAGAAAATTCCCTCTAATGTTGTGTCAACTCTTCATTAGCCTTAGCACAGGTGTCACTTGAAGCACAGAGCCCCTGGAGCTTTTCAAGGTAAGAATTTTCTGTGTGGAGTGATTCAGTGACCCCCCCTCACCATTATGCATAGTAAGTAGCAAGGAAAAGCAATAAACTCGTTTATAATGGTTCATTAAGAACTGTAATTACATTTCCACTCGAACCTTGCCACAAGTCGGCTGACACTGTGCAGTCAGTCAGGATTTCCAGACACAAGTGCTGATGTCCAATATCAAATCTGGTCTGGGATCTTGACAGGTTCGGGACATCAGCCCATGGAAATACAGAGTTCAAGGGCAAGCACGGCCCAGAGGAAGCCATGGAGATGTTCCAAGCCCCTCTGGAGCCAGGCTGGGAGAGCTGGGGGTGTTCACCCAGAGGAAAGAAGGCTCCAGAGAGACCTCAGAGCCCCTTCCAGGGCCTAAAGGGGCTCCAGGAGAGCTGGAGAGGGACTGGGGACAAGGGATGGAGGGACAGGACACAGGGAATGGCTTCCCACTGCCAGAGGGCAGGGATGGATGGGATTTTGGGAAGGAATTGCTCCCTGGGAGGGTGGGGAGGGGCTGGCAAAGAGCAGCTGTGGCTGCCCCTGGATCCCTGGGAGTGTCCAAGGCCAGGCTGGACAGGGCTTGGAGCAGCCTGGGACAGTGGAAGGTGTCCCCTGCCCAAGGCAGGGGTGGCACTGGGTGAGCTTCAAGGTTCCTTCCAACCCAATTTGCATTTGCTCCACTGAGAAAAAACCTGGAATAAGCCATCAGCAGAGAGAATCATTATCAAATTCACATTGGCCAAGAAGGAAAAATGAGAGGCAGCATAAAAAGAACCCCTGATAAGGGGCAAGGCAGATGCCAGGAAAGGAAGACAGAATTTCCTTAACATCAAGATTATAAAGCAGTGTGAGATCTGTGACACTTTCCTGGCCAGGAACAGGCATCTGGAACGTGGCCATCACTGGGCTTGGGAGTAACTGGAGATTTGTCAATTATTCCATAAAGGGTGAACAAGGCTCTCCCTGGAAATCAGGAGTTGCCACTTGCATGATGGATTTCAAATCTGCTTCTCTCCTCTGCACAGCTGAGAGTTCAACACCAGAGGAACCTCAGTCTACACAAATTAGGGGATATAGAATATTTACCCACCTGCCCTTGAAGAACTTGCTGCTTTTTATTGTGCAGCTCCAGGTAGGAAGTTCTCTTCTCTGACTGTAACCCTAAAGTCCGTTTATTTTTCTTCACAAAATTTCGTTTTGCTCTTTGGGGTGGATCTTGTTGATTCTGAGGAGGAAAAGCATGGCCAGGATTATCCCTGGAATGAAATCCATCTGCAGGCTCCCTCCTTTTGGCTTGTGGCCCATCAGGGTCATTGCTGGCCACAACATTTGCTCCATGAAAGCTGAATAATTCTGGACCAAATTCTGAGAGTGAATCCTGGGTCTTTGCCTCCTGTTGATTATTTTCTGAGGAGCCATTGGAATGGAGGTAAAATGAATCCAGTGAAAAGTCCCCACTGCTTCCTCCAGAAACTTGGGATGCTTCCTCTGCCTCACAAAATTCTGCTCCTTTTTTTGTGCTCTTCCAGTGGGGGTTGTACCTCAGGTTGGAATATTTGTCCACAGGCTGTCCTTTCCTAATTAAAAAACAAACACCGAAATATTTCTGCATCAATTGTACAAATTCTGCATTATTTCAGTGTGCAAACAAATGTCCTGCTGTGACCAGGTGAATTATTTCAGTGCATTCAGTATGGGATCAGGACCAGAACAGTTTTATCAAACATTTTTTAGTAGAAAATTTAGGCGGGGCTTCCTCTTCCTTTTTAATTTCCATCATCAGTGAATGATAAATTGATCTCCCACTCAGATCATGGTGGAATACAATCATTACCCTAGATTTGGCATACACATTTTTAAATCCTAGTAGAATCAGCTAAAAAGCGAAATGATAAATTGCATTGTTCTGGTGTTTCCTTAAAATTATACAGCCTACAAAAGGTAATTTGTGTTGTTCCTTCTTCAAAGACTCTGCTGAGTGAAATAAAAGTGAAATTCCTGGTAAAAATCATTTTTTCAAGTGTCCTTTTGAGACTGTCCGAGCAAGAACAGCCTCCAGCTTTGTATTCTTATTTTCTCTTCTCACTCTTATGAAACATCATGATGCTTTGATAAAAACTCCTTCTATAAAAGATCTAAAATCACTTTTTATTATAAAACAGGCTGTGATTAGATTAGAGTAGGAAAACAGAAATGAGAGAGATCTGTGGGTTTGACAATTTTTTTAGCAAGTGGCCAAATTATTGCTCTGAATCACAAAGCAAAGCCAGATGCTCTGCCTTAAAAAAAACACAATTGATCCAATTTCTGATTTAAGATCTGATCCAGTGGGAGGAAAACCAACTGCAGGAGCCAAATACATCCAAATAGCCTTCCAAGAGATGTGCAGGCAGTGGCAGGAGGAAAGAATGGGGGAGAAAAAAGCTTTAAACCCTGCTTTTTCTACCCTGGACCTGCAGCACAGCCCTGGTTTCTTGGTGAATCTGCCGGAGGAACATTTATAGGCACTGAAATCTGGTTTTTCTTCAGCTCCTGTTAAAGAAATCTGCTGGATTCCCCAAAGTGTGGCCTAGTTAATGATATTAACATTTCAATAACTCATTTATTCATCCTTCCTCAATGAATTACATGCCTCTGCCTATATTTCAAGTGGCTCCTAATAACAAAATAATCTGTTTGTCTTTGCTTTCCAGGTGAGCATCGGTGCCACGGTATCCTGGAGCTGATTTCCACCAGGGAAAACATCATCATTCCCAGCTGGCAGGCACTGCAGGTAAACAGAACGAGGTGAGGCTGGTTTGAAGTGAGTACAGAAATATGTGAGCTAATTGCAATGATTGAAATGGTAGAGGATAATGATAAAGAGTCCCTTTGTGCTGAAATGTGTGCACAGAACCCAATTGTGGGACTCAGCCCAGGTCACTGCACGGGGACAAAATGAGTGTGAAGAGCTCCTTCATCCCTAATCATCCCCAGACAAAAAAGGGCACCTTTTATTCCTGCCCGCAGCTCGATGGGGAGGTTAGATGGACTCTGTGCTCCTCAACAAAAGTGTGGTGAGCAGACAGCAGATGCAGCATTTCCTCTTCAAATTCCGGGGTTGGTAATGGATGTAGAGAGGGGGTTTCATATGTATATGCTGTGATATTTGCTCTGCTTAATGGACTGCACTGGAGTACTTACTGGGCTAAGTTCAAACAAAATAAAATCAAATTTCCATTTAATGAAGAGCCTCACATTCAGCACAGTATTCAGTCCAAAAAAATTACTAAAAATTAGAGCATGTTTCTAGTACAATTAACATCATTTGCACTCACAATAAAATATTCAATAACTGGCCATTTTGCTTGTTGAGGAGGTGAATAAAAGCATGCTATTAATCATTTAGCCTTCATTTGTTTGCCATTTTATTTTAAGTAGACTATTAAATTGAAACTGCACATTGTTATTCCTTCGAGTTTAATGTAATCCCTTCAAACTCGAGAATTATTCCCAATTTATCCAGGGTTAAACCTTCCATGCACATCACAGGATATTCAATTTTATTTTGTGTACCGAGTTAATGCTTTCTGAAGGATGTCTAAATGTGGCATTGAGGAACATCACGTTTTAAAGCATCAGTGTTATTCCACTCCACTGAAGTTTAAAACTTACCTCTCACTGCCGTAATTCTTTGGTTTTCCTTTCTTATTTGCTTCATACTCAGCTCCTTTCTCTTCCCAACTCATCTCCTCCAAGCTGTCCTCTTCCAAGCTGTCATCCCCCAGGATGTCAGCAGGATCCAGCCCCACCAGCCCCTCGTTTTCCAGGATGCTGTGCTGCAGTCCCAGCTGGTACTGCCTCTCCTTTGCCAGGCTCTCGGAGTCCGATTCCTGGGAATCATCCGGACTGGAGGAAGAGCTCCCTCTCCTTCCAGATGCCCTTTCCCAGCTCGCAGGTTGGAAAACGAGGGGCGCGAGGATTTTTGGAGGGACGTGGATTTCGTTCATGTTGCAGGTGCGTGGGGAAGAGACCAAAATGTATTCTGCATTTGGGGAATTCATCGTGGGTTTTGCACTGATGGTTCACAGCAGCTCTGTATTTGGAGAACGCACAAACATAAAACATTGGTCACCTTGTAATAATATTTAAAAGCTGCATTTTGGGTACTACCATTGGCTTAGGCTCAGAATCTGACCTTCTGTTGTTCAGATAACTCTTTATTCTCACCTGCCCCACTGATTTTCCTTTAAGCAGTAATATCAAGGTCTCTACATATCAAATACAGGATTTATTGCTATGCAATCTCCACTACTGGTGGCAATAAATAAAGCAGAAACAGCTCGCGACAAAGAAAATGAAGCTGAGACAAAGCATCTGTTATCTGTTAACTTTTGAGAGTTAAAATTAATTTTGTCTGTTCTCTTTATGCAACTTTAAACCCCCTGGACATGTAAAAGCGGCAAGAAGTTGTGACAGGGCACACAGTGAGAACTGGAGCTCCTGAATTGGGAGGAGAGTTTCTTTACACTTGTTGAAGCGTCCAGCAGTCGTTTGCACTGCCAGATATTCACAAGGTGAAGTGAGAGGGAGGGAAAAGAGTGGTTTGTGCTGAAATGTGCATTAGCCACAGCCCCCTCTCACCCTGTCCCTGTCCCCTCTTGCCCTGTCCGTGTCCCTCTGTTCCCTCTCGTGTCCCTGTCTCCTCTCACCCCGTCCTTGTCCCCTCACCCTGTCCCCGTCCGTGTCCCTGTCCCTCTCACCCGTCTGTTCCCGTGTCCCTGTCCCCTC
>VZRV01010959.1:93371-116521 GCA_013398115.1 Falcunculus frontatus | reverse complement strand
CTAGGACATCTGTATAACTGCTGTAAATGTGAGTGCTTTGCTCATCCAAGTCCCATTGCACAGATGATGCTACCAGCAGAAAATATCAGTATCAAGTGAAGATAAAACTCTCCTAAAGCTTGTTTGTGATGGATAATTGTGCCCTTTCTTTCCCTTGACGCATGTAACCATTTCATCTGTATCCCCTACCTGCAGTGAGAAAGCCAAACTTTTTAAATACATCTCCCCTAACTTCTTAAATCCTTTACTCTCTCAGTGAAGATTTGGTCATGCTGTATTTGCTGTGACAATATAATGTGTGCTAATAACTTTCTGATTTGCTGTCACTAGTGTCTCAGCAATTGTTTTTTCATCATGGAGTTCTCTTTGAAGATTATTAGTCACTGTCAAGGGTGACCTGTTAGCTCTATTGTTAGTGGTTAATAAATGATTTTTCTTTACATAATTTATACCAAAAATTAAACTCTAAAGGTTATGCTAGATGTTACCAATCCTAAAGACCAAGTCTAAAAGTGCAGGTATTAAAAAGGTGAGACGCATGAAGCAGCACAGCTATTCTTGGGCAAGCATTAATAATTAGATATTACTTTGGAGAAAGGGCAATGCTTCATCTGAAGATGAAGTATTATCTTCAATATCTCTTTGTGCAGTTGGTGGAACATTCCCACTGATTGTGCTTCTAATCTCAAAATAAGTTGTCAGGTTTGCCCTTTTCTAGCTGAAATATAGTCTCTTCTGGGAAACCTTTACCAACACATCCTGACAACTGTTATGTCCTATTAAAGGTTTTTCACTGATATTTGTAGTATCTTAAATACACACTGCATTATTACAGGTGAATTCTACATTTGCTTAGAGTAAAGATTATGCTGAAAACAAAAGCCAAACAGATTTCTAGGGGCTGCCTTGCTTAGGAAGTAGACTCATTGGTGTGCTTGACTATTGCTGTATTTATGGAGTTGTTTCAGGAACAGGAAAGTCAGCTGGGGATGAAAACAGGCAGTTGTCAGACTCCAGGAGAAATGCGGTCATTTATGATCCCCCGCTCTCAAAGAATAACAGGGTTCCACGGATATTTTTGATAGAAAAAGCAAAATACCAGTATGACTGACCACTACCTCAGAGTGATATTAAAAATTACTCTCAAACATTATTTCTCTTTTCCCCAGATGTCTTTAGGAAATTCCTCTTTATATGGCAGAAGTGGTTTTTTGTTTTGGTATCATTCTGTTTGGTTTAAAAAAACCCAGCAAAACTATTGATGACATGAAAAAATACAAGATTTCATTGCTTTTATGAAGAAGGAACATACACATTAGTCTCATTTAATAGTTGGAAAGATTTACCTAGTCTTCAATCAAGTAATTAAAAAAAAAAAAGCTTGCTTGCAATATTGAATAAAATATACCAGAAGCTAATGCACTCATTAAATTATCCCTTTAGGGCTGGAAAAACAGCCCACAATCCATTTTTGTCAAAAATCTACCCTGGAACATCTGATGTCAAGACAATTTAGCTTTTATGTTTGTAGTAATTTAAGGTACCCTTTTGTACTTACCACAGTAGCAAAGGACTGCAACAGTTGGTTTAAAAAAAAAAGAGAAAAAAACCCCCAGAAGCTTCAAATTCTGTTGAGAACTGTAAGTCAGAGTTTAGTGAAATATTTCCACTAGAAGAATTATTGCTGAGAGTGTTACAATATTGGTTAACAGACAGCATACTGATAACATCCAACTGTCACAATTCAGAAAAATATATAAAATAAAAACACATCACATTTTCTTGTGCTTCTTTTAAACTCGTGCACAAGTATGTAACAAATAATTTTTCCAAGTTATTAAAAATATCCATAAAAACATTTCTGCTGACATTTGTCACACATTCTTGGGCCAAAAGGCAAGGGTCACTGGAAGTTAATTGCAAATAAAGTGCTATAGCATGTAATTATTTAATCCCTTGTATGTTAATAGCCACATTTAATCATTAAGGATGGTCAAAATGGTTTTGTCAAACATGTTTTGGCTAACTACAAACTCAATACACATATTCTGAAGACAATGTTTGCATGAAAGGAAAGGTACTTGCCCTTGTATGCAATTACATATAAGGATTTAGAAACAGCATCAACCTGTCTCTAGTCAGTCATATTCAGAAAACCTTATCCCATCTATTTCTCTCTGTGAGCCAGCACATCCTGCTGAGGTGTGTATCCTGTGCTCCTACAGCTTTCCAGCAGAAAAAAAAAATCTGTGTGTTCAGGAATTTAGCAAGAAAAACAGAACAGTGGGGCATTTTCAGCTTGTGATAGTCTTAAGTGCTATGCACTCAACTGCAAAATATAAAATCCCATGAGCCCATTTGTTTTGTGAAAAAACCACCCCAACTTGACACAAGTTTAGCTTGTTTGCTTGCCCATCACAAAAAAGTATTTTCCAATATTTATTGCAAAAGACACATCCTTTATTTCTACTAGTGATCCAGCCACAGCCTATGAAAATCAGCCAGAAGATTTATTCCTTAGACTTTAGAATTAAACACATGCATAGAGTATAACCAAATTTTAAATAAGGATTAGAAATTGTGACCTTCAAGTATAAACTTATAACAGTGACATTTGCAAATTAATCTTTAAGACTAATTTCATGATGTGAGTTGAACACATTGTTAACCTCAGCTGAAAAAGTATTGTCTTTATACTTTGCAAATCCTTTGTTAACCTCCCCATTTCTTTGTATGTCCCTCGCATACAAAACCATACTTACTAAATGAACAGTCACAGGCAGAAAAATAATGGATATACACTAGTACAAGTGGTTGATTTTCATGTGACACTTCAAGGAAATACAGTTTATTGTGTTGGATCTGAGTCTGTGTGTGCTGAGAATTCCCTCAACAACAAAGACCATAAGAAGTCACTTGTATCACATCTCTGAGAATACAAACATGGTTTCACATCTAAAACTTACTCTACAAAACAAATTAAATTAGACACTGCCTACTTTATGATGTAAATTGAACCAACACACCCACACAAGCTGTATGACTATTTTAATAAATAATATTGGCTTGGTTTTGAAGGGAACTGATTTCTGACAAAATGGAAAAATCAGTCTTTTGTCTTCTTTCATTTTTTTTTACTGGAGTGGAAAAAAAAAGGTGGGGAAGACACTACAAATAACCGGGTAATTTCACATTTGTGTTTCTTACAAGAAATAAGGAAAATAAATTTCAGAACCTAAAAATCAAAAAAAACTTTCAAAAAGTAGATCTTCAATTTTATCTATGTCAGGCAGCTGAAACTGATGAAAAGTTGACTGGTGCTACTTAAAACCGAAAATCACATGCACAGTCCACACTGAGCTTTAGTTCACAGAACAAAGAAGAAAAAGAAAGTGTTCCAGGACTGTAATTACGGAATAAAATGTAGGTGCTTTTATTGTAAAATGTGAGTCAGTCTACAATCCAATTAAATGTGTCTCACTTTTCATAAAAAACATTTTGCAGTAACAATATGTACAAGGTAATTGAGCCTATGAGAGACAGGCCTACAGTGTGAGTATGACTATGCATCTCTAAAAGCTTATGAATTGAGAAGATATTTTAAAGGATTTTCTAGGCAGATGTAATTCAGGAATCTGGTTTTGACAGCTTAATGGGGAAATGGAGAGAAAGAGAGCGTGTGTAAAAGGTGGTGTGCAAGAGGGCATGAGAAAGAGCGACTATAAGTGAGACAGGATGAGAGGGGGAGAGAGCAAGAAGAGGGAGCAAGAGCAAGTGGGGAAGAGCATGAGGGAGAGCAAGGAAGTGCATGAGAGCAGGCAAGAGCGATGGCGAGAGCAACAGTGAGGGCAAGTGAGAGCAAGAAAGCAAGCACACGAGAGCCTGTAGGAGAAGGGACCTTGTCTAAAACGTTCAGTAATGTCAGCTATTAATAACAGATGTAAGAAACTATCTTGTCTCCAGTGAACTGTGTTTTGACCCACTTATTACAGAAGTCAAACATGACCTAACACAGTGGGGCTGGGAGCACTGAAGTTCAGCTACCAACACTGTGTTTAAAAGTAATATCAATTAGTTGGATGAAAATCAATTAAAAAAACCAAAACAGCAGAACCCAGGAGGGGCAAGTAAAGTCTTATACAGGGTATGGGTTTCTGCTGCTGGTGATTCACACTGGCACAGTTCGTATTGTTTCTCTGCCTCTTTTGCAAAGCACAATGTGCAAGCACTTGTTGATTAAGTGACACCATGGACTTTATATAGAGACTAAACTGTTGCCCTGAAGCATTCCCACTAATCATTCCTTTTGTATTTGAGGCCAAATTCACACTAGACTCCATGCTAGAGGAATACATATATGAGCCCTAACCATTACATGGATCAGATGATGCCAAAGGTGTAGCCCTCTGGTCTGTTTCCCACTGTCACCCCCCACACTCAGGTGGAAACAGACTTCTGGGACAGCTTCTGAGAGCAAACAAGTAGCTCACATCAGTATTTCCCACACAGGAAGGAAATCTCTCATGTTACATCTAAAATGAAAGAAAGATAAGGTGGAGAAAGAGTAGGAGTGGCTCTAGAAACACAGCTGGAAATTAGCTAGCTCCAGTACTTGCAAGAAACAGTCTGGGTTTTGGTTTCACTATGGATGAGTTTCTCTACTCTGTTACATACTTTCCTGTCTATGACTTGCAGGTTTGCAAGTCTGATATCTTTTGGAGCATATCTGTGATGTGAAAGTATACACCCTTCCTCTGTCTGTTCTACGTGGTGCCAGGAGTCCCACTACTCATTGCCAGAAGACTGTTTTTAATTTTACTTCAAAATAATTTCAGCTTCCTTTCTAAAAGTAAGAACTGAAAATATAAGTATTACTAATCCAAATGCTGACCAAAGTTAATGTTTCCTCACTTGTAGCTATGTTGCATAGTACAGCATTAAAAAAACCAACCCACACTGAACAGAAGTCTGCTTGCCTAGCATCCTTCCAGGAGTCTGTTTCCCCAACATCCTTCAGCCTTCTGGAAGCAGTAAAATGCTTCTGCTGAAGGCACGGAATAATTCTGAGAGAACTAAAAAGACTTTTCATAGCTCTAGGATTAATGAACTAGGTAGCTTGTCACTATTTGCTCATTATAAAGCAAGCTCAGAACAGTAATGGCTAAAAGTCATTAACTCCTGGCAGCAGCTCAGTGACATATGGGAAGAACTGGTGGCCTCAGCTCACTTCTTAGATGGTGTAACATTTCTCATTTGTCAGTCCCAGCAGAAGGACGACAGTTTGAATGCAGACTGAAGAGCTGCTTTCTACATCCCAACTATCACATCTCATGGAATTTGGAAACTACCAGAGGAGCTACTGTGGCTGCTGGGACCTGTCTTCCCTGAGTTGCACACATCAGTTTCGAATTAGGTAATTTGGCATCTGCTGTGGATACTGACTTCAAGGCTAAGGCATTCTTAAAATAAAGCAGATCCTAAATCACTATATTTCTTTAACAGCCACAGGAACATATTCAAATGCACTTACTGCTCAATCACACTCTTTATCTTAAATCATGGCTCTTCAGTTCTCTCTCTCCTATTTTGAAGAGCTGCATAAAATCTCACGGCATTATTTTTAATCATAACTACCTGCAAGCAAGTTGGAATTTGCAACACTTGGGATTTACCAAGAAGTGCTAACAAACAACAGCCTTGAACCACTTCAAAAAACCCCCATACAGGCAACTGGATAAGTTTATATTAAGTTTAGTTTGGGGTTTTTTTTCAGTCATAGGAATATGCATTCAAAAACACTGTGGTTTGAACAGAAAACTTGTAGTTTGATCAATGGTTTGATTCACCTAGCACTGGAGTACAATTGTCCCTTCAGAGTAGGAATATTGTCAGATCCGTGGCAGCCTGAGTTGAAAGGTACAAAATATAGAGAGATAGAGAGGAAAACCCATGCCAGAAATGCTGACAAGCTTTTGAGTATGTAAATTTTTCTTCCAGTAAGCACTGAGACAAGCAAGGTCTTGAGGATCTTTGCAAAAGCCACTGCCATGTTTTATATGATTTAGGTAGCAGTGGTTGAATCCAGAATC
Source organism: Falcunculus frontatus (assembly GCA_013398115.1). NCBI lineage: Eukaryota > Metazoa > Chordata > Aves > Passeriformes > Falcunculus > Falcunculus frontatus. Next base: position 110,432 of record VZRV01010959.1, on the reverse strand, counting down.
CAAACTACAAAGCAGTCCTTGTGCAATTCCCTTTTACACAAAAAAGTCAACCCTATGTGGTATCTTTTTTTTTTAGGAACAGACAAAGCCAAAGTTTCATGATGACATATTGTAAGAAACTAGCCTGGCCACCAGCTTCAGCCAGTTTTGCACTGCGTTTAAAACAGCATTAAGTTGTCCTGCCCTATGCTCTACCCTGATGTTGTTTACATGTCTGCATTCATTGCAAGTCAGAATGAAATCTAAACCCCTAAATCCAAACAACTTAACCCAGCCACTTTGCCTTAGGGTGTGCAGTTGCTTTTCTTCGACACTTCTTCTCTAAATAGCTACGCCACTTTGAGAATCAAAACAGCCAGTGACAGAAATTGCCACAACATTTTGGTCATGTTGTTTCTGTTGAACTCAAGTCAAGAGCTTATGAACAAAATACATGGTTTCTTTGCTGTTTTTTTCACTCTGAAATACTTAGTATGAAAAGCACGTTTGCCTTCCATTGCTGTTCATTAACACCAAATCTTTTAACCACTGAGAAATTCACTGCTGCCTACACTATGACAGGTAGCAAGCCTGACACACACAGCTTTGTTTCTGTGTGGTTTAATACATGGCAACTGAAAATCCTGTACTCAGTCCAAGTAGTACAGTGTGAAATCAGGACAACTATTTTTCTACAAATTCAGAACCCACTGCTGAAACTTTAGGGCCATGTTCAGATATCAGAGAAGATATTTAGACACAATGCACTTTTACCAGCAAAATCATATGTTCCCACAACTTTATGTTATAGGAAAAGGTCAGATGTATTTTAAAAGTAGAAATGAAAAAAAAACATCTAGGAGACAAAGTAGCGGACAAACTTTAAGCCAAGGACTTAAAGCTGAAGCTTCTATTTCATTGTTAACTATAGTAAATACTGAGCAAAGGATGTCAGTAGATCCAGAACATCTAAACAGAGCAAAGCAGTAGCTTAAATGGCAAACTGAAAATATGAGAATAGTCTGAGATAGGATGAGCAGCCTCAAAGGACAACAGCTGGATTTTCAACCACAGAAACAGACCTCAGTGCTGCCTCAGAACCTGGAAAGGCAAGAGCAACACCACATTTAATTAAAAACTAATTGGAATATCGTGCTGATAACCACAAATACTGTGTTGATTTGATAGGACAGGTCACAGTCCTTTCAGCTTAAGACCATGACATGAGCTGCAGATGTTCACAGGCACAATTACAGAAACACGACTTTGCTGCTAAAAACCAAAATGAAACCCACACTTAAAGCTGTTCTATAAAGTAACTACTCTTAAAAGAGGCAAGCATAACAGCTTACTTAAACCACCAAGTACTCATAAATGCCTCCCCTGTACAATGATGAGAATATAATTATACCCGTTGCTATGTTTTGTAGAGAGCTTATTTGTCTTTTTAATTTATGACAAAGATTTTCAGAGTTTCAGGTAAACGATAAGCCATAAAAATAAAAATCTAAAAATTGAATGTAACTCTAAGGCCTCACCCTGGGAGGGAAATGAGGAATGATTTTTCACTAGTAGATCATGCTCCGTGTCTTGATAGCCTTCTGGGGAACTATTTTTAAATCTGAGTTTCATTACCAAACTGCAAGAAGAAGGTAATCCTAACGAAGATTGTACTTATGCAAGAGCTTTGAAACATGTGTCTGTGTGTATGTGTATATATATATGTAAACATTCTGATATTTTAGAGCAGTGCCTCTCCATCCTCTCCCAAAACCATCAAGAACTTCCACTGAATTTTGATATTCTCTTTCCAGTGGAGAAAGACCAAAATACCTGCAAGACCTGTCAGAATATCACACACTAGGACTCACACTGTCCCCACCAACTGCTACAGCAGATTACTAAGTCAGACAGAAGAGAGGCAGCTACTCCTGAGAACAGGAGAGTAATGAAAAAGTTAATTTCTACATTGGCAAAATGCAACAAAACACAACCATTCTGCCAAATTATTTGTAATTTTAGAAACACAATTGTTTCAGCAACTGTCATTTAATCTCACACAGCTCCAGCTGAGGCTTTATTCTAACATTTTTTGAAGAGGGTTGCCAAGAGTGATGGATACAAAACCTCAAAGTTCTCCAATTCACCAAAAGGTGATTGCGATGTGTAACCAGAAATAAATAAGCAGTCAAAACTGAGAACTACTTTCAAGCTAATAAAAACGTTAATAATAGTAGTAAGAGATGTCCAAAAATCCTGTTGAGGAAAACAAAAGAGAAAAATAAATTATTTATTTACTGTTGCTTGATTTTGTTTACTCATAGCTTTAGGCTTGGTGTCCCTAAGTTGTGTCTGTACCCATCACATCTAGAACCTTGTTTTTAAATGAGACCTGAGACCCGAGACCGCTGATGTACTCAGCTGAGACTAAAGGCAAATATACTTGACACTTCAATTCATGACAAAAACTCTCAGTGAGTCACATCAAAAGTAAACCCAGGCAACATTTAAAACTCCACAGGAGTTAATAAAATCCAACAGGACCCAACTTTGATCACAGTTACTGATCTAATCTGGGGGCTGATTATACCACTGTTCTCTGCTTCACATTTATTGCCCAAAAATAGTAAAACTTATCTTTGTCCTCAGTGTACTGCTGTATGCAAGTACTGTAACTGTTTGTTTTAGAGTGCAATACTAAAATACATTATAATATCTTTGGGCCATAAATCTCTAGTAGAGAAACCTATTAAGATTAAAGAGAAGCCAGTAAGGGCAGCATGAAGTAGATTTTATTACATTTTTAGACAAATCAAGGAGTTAGTGTTAAGACAGCAGACCTGTTCTTCCCAGTCTAGTGAGAAGAACATTATTAGCTCATACTCTCAGTTTTAAAGTATCCTGTGAGACATTCTACTTCTAAAGATGAACAATTATCAAAAGGGATTAATTTGCAACTCAAAATATTCTCATTCTCTTCACATTGCTCAGAATGCCTTATAAAATGCTATTAAAGGAAATAAGAGTATTTTAGTGATTATAATTAGTAGCCTACATTAAAATAATTTACATTTTGTTATGAAAAAAATCCTAGAATAACAGAGATTTTTTGAACTCTTTGGGAAATACTCCCTTTCTACAGCGAATCTTGAAAAAATAAACTAATTTTATTATACTATCTTTCTGCGGATGTTTATTTTTATCCATGAATCAATGTGTTACAGGGCTTAATTGTGATCCTTCACTAAAGCAAGTGGTAGAATTGATTTACATGTTATCAAGGGATAACACCTTTCCCTCTCACCTGCCCTCAGATTTTCTGCGGGTGAAGTCCTGGTTATGACTATACAAGAGAATGTGATATGCACCCGAATTATATTCCAGTAAATATATATCCTGTGAGCTTCCAATAGGCATCGCACACGGAACAGGGCAACATTTGTTATTGAGTAGTTTAGCTAAAACACATGATTTTATTTTAGTCAGGACACATTTATTCACAAGACCAAAAAGTATTTTTCATTTAATTAAAAAAAAAAGCTCAGGACTTAAATGAAATTCACAAAACAGGGATGCTATTCATCATCATGTTCTCTATAGTGAAGATTTAATTTCCGACAGAAAATCTGCCAGCCCAAAATTCCCATTTGCTCAAGTTACTGATAATGCGTTCAAAAGAAACACCCATCAAGACCCCTCATCCTGGGAGCAGCCAGATACTTTTTCTTGCGATGCGTCATCTACTTCTAAACAAATTCAGTTTCAAGAGATATTCACCACCCATATTTACAAAGAGAAGGAATATTAAAAAAAAAAAAAAGAGCCAGCCTCTCTAATTCTCCTCTTGGGCCATCTATTTCCTTAGACAATGACACCTAGTCACTGAGAAAACTAGAGCCCATGATCAATCATCCTGGATTTTTTCCCACAGCTCCAGAGGGAAGCCCACAGTAACAACTTCAGTTGGAAGGCCCTGTCCATTTCTCATCAGACTTGAAAATTCTTGCCAAATAGGTATGGGATGCCGTCGGTCATCCTACAGAAAACTAAAAGAGTTGTGCATGCCTTGATTGAGGCACTTCGTATGTTGCATTTGTTTTGTCATTCAAGACAGAGAGGAGCACTCAGGAAATGACACAAGTTAATCAAAGCCAGTATACTTTCATTTTACTCCTGACTTTAATTTGAAACCCTGTATAAAAACGTATTATAAAGATGAAACCTAAATCAATGCTTCCTGCCAAACACAAGAAACAGCTCAGTGGCAAGTATTTCCAGCTGCACTACAGTTTTGCCAGAATTTATCCATCCTGAGAGCTTGCCACACCACAAACAGCTTTAGTTGAAGCACTTCATTCACAGAAAGGCTTTAAAACATGTTGCCTTGACGCTTTTTGCTTCCTCTTTCCTTTCACTATTTCTCCTGTTCCTACCAAGACCCAGAGTCACCCCTGCCCTTGGGCATGTCACAGGTTTGGTAGTGAGCCACTGTTGTCACATGATTACCTTGGTTTTCAAACACAGCAAACTTACAAGTGGCAGCACATTAGAACTGAAAATTTATAGGTCTAAGAAATTACAGTTTTAGTTGCTATTCATCAACATAATTGGATATTAATAATAGAGTTTACAGTGGTGACATGCATATCAGGTACACATACTATATATTTATTAAGTATAATTCATTCCACCAAAGTTCTAATAAGGGCTGCTTAATTCCAGCCTAAAACAAATGTCAGAGGAGCCAGAAACCCAAGCAAAGACTGTTTTTCATAGGTGGAATTTTGTGAATAAGTCAGACAGAGCTTTTTTAGTGTTAAGTGTGATTATAGTCGGCTTTATCTCTGCCAACATACATTCTCTTCCCTATTTGCATTTATTTTTCTCGCAGCTCACAACTGAGAATGAAGAGAACTCAATGTTATATTCTGACTGCTTGTTCCAGTGATGGCTCTTCATTGTACGATTGCCTTTAATGGATATATGATATATGTTTTAAGACACGTGGGAAACAAAGGTAATCCAGAGATTCTCAAGCATGTTTTTGAGATATTTTTGAGGTACATATTATGTGAGCTTTTTGGCTGCCTAGGAACAAGCTGATACACACTTTCGAGCCATTATTCTAAATGACATGATCACGTTAAGCACTCACTCTTTTGACAGAAAGTTCTGCCAATGGGACAAGATTAAAAAAGTAAGGGAAACTAATAACAACTCATAATATTTGCTGATCTCTAACTGTCATCCACAATCACTGTCAGTCACAATCTCAACACAAACTGGTAAAAAGACAATCTTAAAAAGGAAGTACATTTATTGATCACAGAATTACTGCATCCTATCACACGGAGAAGATCGTTCCAACCCATTTCTTTGGCACATCCTACACAGAAAATAGAGCTGTATATGGTAAGACACATAAGTACCAAGAAAGACCCAAAATATAGCAACCTTTACATTACCTGCTTTGAAGGACAAGTTTTGCATCTTTGGTGGTAAAGTTAGCACAATCAGATGACATTCTGATTATCTTCACAAAAAGCCTGGCTTCTGACACTAATTTATTTCATAAATTTAGAAACTCATCTTCTGAATGAGCAAATTTAGAATACTCCCTTGTGACCATCAATTTCTCGTGTAGCATGACCAGCCACCAAAATGGTTGCTTAGAAGCAGCAATATACACTAAAACAGTCAAGAACCACAAAGGTAAGCAGATCAATTCCTGTTAAAAACCCAGTAAGTATGTGAAGCATCCCCAAAGAAAATCCCTTTTATATAACTACACCCTCAGATTTCCTTTTGCTCTGAGAAGAATATACCCCCTGTGCAATGAAGAGGATGATAGCACAGCAGGGCACCCATCTGAGGAATTAAGTCAGATTTTGAAAGAAACACTGAAACACTGTAAGAAGTTCAGTAAAAGCATCTGGTCCCACCCTAAATTTTCTGTGTCTTGATCTGAACAACCATTCCAAACCAGAGTAAAGTCATACAGAAAAAAATGTCTACTTTCCAGTGAGGCAACAAAAACAATCCCTCCATTTCCTGGTCTTTCATTCCTGAGTGATAAATCATAGCTCTACCGGGCATTTAAAATCATAGCTTTATCCTTGCCATGTAGACAACCACTTCATCGCCTTTCCCAACAACTCTGTGCTCTACAGGTGTAAAATACTACTCTGTTTCAATCAATCTCACTGCCTTCCCAGTGGAAGTCATAAGGATTGTTCCCAACATGTGTTGGGTTTTGGAGCTTGTTACAACCTTTCCCAATTTGACAAGCAGCCTGTGCACCTGACAGCTTGTATGTTGTTTCCAAAGTAGGTTAAGTTTGTCATATTTAAGAGTGGTCAGCTCTAACTTCACAACTTATCTGGGTCATTTGCCTTAAATCATCATGAGTTCAACAAAGCATCCACTAGAAACCTGACACAGGACATCTAACTTGGAAGATCAGCTTTTTGCTGTGGTAAAAACCATGTAGATAGGAGAAATCCTCTTACATATTACTTGCAGAAAACACTGAAATTTAATATCATGATTTTTAAAGTAAGGAGATGATGGATTTAGCAAAAACTTTTTTCATTGGTAAGCAAACACTAATCACATAAAGTATCCCTAATGTTTTTTGGTCATTTTTGCTCATTTATTTTTAAAAAGTTAGTTTTTTATCCTACTTTATTAAAATCAGAATGTTACATAAATACACACTGTTACATGAATAATTTCGGCATGTTAGCATTTGTAAGTCATGTCATTGTATTCACAAGGATGCAAGACTACAAGGTCTGCATTTTGGTATGTAATTTGTCTTGAGGAGAACTGATACAAAAGCCCATTTTGCAATCATAGTAGTTGTAAATACACACTGAGCAATCCTAGCAGGAGTTTAACACAGCCAAGGAACAAATCAAGGAACATGAAAAATGGCATCTTGGTAACTCTATGTGGCATCTTTATAATTAAGTGCTACAGTGATTAAAAGTCTAACCCATCAATTAAAAATTAATGAACTTCCTGTAAAAAAGCAATAAGGGCTTTGACAATCTTGGGGAATGTGTGCTTTTTCATCAATATGCATTTTGACAGCTGTTGCACAGTAGTTAACTATCATGATATTCAAGGAACAAAATGATTCTTCAAACGGCCATGGCACAACTGATAGCAATTTGGCACCAAACATCTGATACATAACATTTCCTTAAAGGCTCTACCCATTTCATGTACTCCAGACTCTTTAAAGTAACCATGAAAACTGTTTGTACAGCCTGCAACATCTCTATTATTGCTTTCATGCAGGCATTAGATTTTTTTTCCCCTTCTGGTAATCCCACAGTTTGCAAATCCGGAAAATCCTGCTGACTCTCAGTATTACACATGAGGGTTTAGATTTGGCTCCACAACCAGCACTTAAACTTTTTCCAGCTATTTCTGTCTGTCACAGTCTTCTGTAATCAATCATATTTTTTATGAAGGAGAGAAAAAAAAAAAATCAGAAAGTCTTTAAGGCTCTAATCAACATAGGGAGTTGGTTCCAGGACCTGAGTCTGACACAGAAACAAAACACCAGTGTAGCATGTGCTAGGAGAATTTGGGATTTTTTAGTTTTGGTTTGTTGTTGGGTTTTGGTGTGGTTTTTTCTGTTTTGTTTTTTCTTTCTTTTTTAATAATTAAGTTGCTAAAGAACTTTAAACCAACAAACAAAACATGCATAATGCATGAGAGGTCTTCTGAGTAGCAGTAAGAAACAGGCTGTATGACAGGCAATCCAATGGGACCGAGGCACTGCACCTTAGGCAGAAGAGAATTTAGTGTTGAGAAGACACCTTGAATCCAGAATATGCTGTCGGGGAAAAAAAACCACTGGGCTGCAAACATGCCAGGCCTGTCATCCCATGACTCTTCCTTCATCCAGGAAGCAAAAAATACCCCAGACCAACCAACGAGCCAGAGGCAGATGTGATAACTTGTTTCCAAGTCTCCCGTTTAAAAAGAGTGCAGATAATGATGTGTAGACACTCCTTGAGAGCAAACACGAGGCTCAGTGGAGCTGCAGGATGCTCCTGGGCTCATGGTGTCACAGCAGGGTTGGGACAACACAGTCCTACCCAAGAGCTCAGATGTGCCCTGCTGCACAGCCTGGGAGGGTGAGGGCAGGGCAGCTGCAAAAGTCATAAAGCCAAGCCAAGGGAATTGCTTGCCCATTTACACCAAATGTACCTTACCAGGTTCAGCCTCCTGGCTCTCAGTGATCTACCTTTAAGCAAAAATCCCAAGGGTTGAAAAATCAGCTATTACAAGTGTCAAAGAGAAGCTTGTTATCAGCCAAGGAGAGACACAGAACTAGGTAAACACAAACATGACACCTGCAGTTCCCTACGGCCAGATGAAAAGAACATTTTAAGGACTACGGTTGCTTCCAGTAGTATTTTGTCTTGTTGTGCTTAGTAAATCAAATGGGGAGTACTGATACATCTTTAATATTTTAGTGCCTGAACAGAATTAACTGCTTTCACTTTTCATAAACACCTGATAAGAAGACAGAAGAAAGCTATTGCAGGAAACAACTGGAGCTCAATAAAACTACACTAAACTCAATAAACTTGTTAAGGTTCAACCAGACCAGAGTTTAGCAGACCTGTGAGGAAAACAAATATGATTCTATTTCTCTGTTAGGTCAGTTTAGCAGTACTCACTTTATCAGCACCATTTCTTTGAAATAATGCTTTGGTCCAGAGCAGAGTGATTCTCAATCTGGCTCACATGCTTCACAGAAGCCACTGGAATTTTGAAACTATTTGGAAGTCTAAGAGCTTTGTCACATGCCTAAACGTTACCCACAGTCTTACCCTGTAAGACTTCTCACACAGCCAAGTTACTGTCGGAGCTCTCCTTTCTCAAATTTCCATTGTGTGCCAGCAAAAACCTCAGGGAGATATATTCCCTGACAGAATCCATTTCCCCAGTGTACAGCCGACCCATCTAGCACACAAAAAGCACCTCTGCTCTCTGACCTGTAGGTCAGATGAAATGGAAAAAGCATTCATACTCTGGCAAAGACAAACCTGGTGCAGTGTTTTAAACTTACTGTTTTAGAGGTGCACCTGTGACAGCTGTCACACAAATAATCCTACAAGAAGAGTTTTACATTCAGAATTGCTATCAAGAGGGAGCTTAAACTGCCAGTGACAAACACTCTGTTTTATTTGAAGAATTTTGTGTTTCATTGTTTTGGGAAACTTATAGCCCAGAGGGCCATTAGCTGCAGCCAACTAAAGTGTATTAGATGCTACTAAACATCCATTCCCTAAAGGCTTAATTGTAAAATGCCATCAACCCTCTTCTGTGGGGATTGCTCTTCAGTGGAGAAAATGGCATTTCTATTTTGGATCCCTTGTCTGCTTTAAAAATTCCCTCCCTCCCTCCTTCACCCTTACTATTTTCCCCTCTTGATCCTTAGGATTTGGTTTGGTAGAAAAGTTTTTCAGCTAATAGCCAGCTCTGTTACAGTTTTTTTGAAAGAAGACTGCTCTGATGAACAAATAATCAAATTATGTCTTCATTCTATACTGCTTCCCTTAACAGTTGTCTTCTCAGAAGCTGGATCTTTGGGTCACAATAGGCCACAAGCCCAGAAAACGGTTAGGTTTTCTCAATTATTCAGCAGAGTGTGAATTTGATTAAACCACTACTGTCTGGATCCCTTATCACCCAGGTTACTGATCAAAGCTTTGATTACTATCCAAACATGCCTTGTAAACAAAAAAATTACATTGGAAACCAAGTGGGTAAGTCTGCTTTCCTGTTATGATGATATTTCACATAGAACTGAAGCACACAGTATATTTTATCTTCCTAAGAAATGTGTTGAAAGGAGAGCTGAACTGTACAGAAAAGGACTGTTTAACAACAGATATTTATACAAAAAAATCAGTGGATCTCTGGTAAAAGCTTTAATTTCAATAGTCAGCAGACAAGTTAGCAAAATAGGACAAGAGAAGATCACAGAATGGCTGGTTCACTTCTCCATCCGGGCGCTCAGCCCTGTTGTTGTGGTTCTGGAAACTTGACAGCTGGAGGCACTCATATGACACTTTGGGTACCTTATTCTGTGGCTGGAAATCAGACACAATATACACAATTACAAAATCATTTGAGGGATTTTAGATGACCCAAGTGTACCTATATGTCAAAATGGTTGATGCTCTTTGTTCTGCAACAACCAAGAGTAATAAATGCAGGCAGGCTGTCACACAAATACAACTTAAAATAAGTGAACAAAGTATTTAGCTCAGTGTTAAAATAATCAGAGTTCAGAAGAGTCTCAGTTTGAACTGAATTACTTGGAGTCTTCTCAATTTACCATGCAATTACTCTCATTTTAAGATTACATCATCTCATTTAGACACATTCTCTCCTCTAATACCTTGGTTTCTAACTCTCGACATGAAGTCTGTCAATGCCCATGATAATTCACAATAAAAATACAGTGACATTTCAAAAATCTTAAAGCACTACTGCATGTACGCTATCTGCTATGCTGATAAAATAGACACTTTCATTCTGAAGTGCAGACATTTTGACATCTTTCAGTAGAACTAAAGAGTGATGCTAAGAAAAATTAATCTCCCTTATGATGTTGAAGGTAGGAATTTATCCTTCACTGAAAAATTCCTTGTCAAGCTCTTAGGAGATCAGATGTTACTACAGATAAGGGATCTTGACTGAGAAATAAAAGCAATAAAGTAAACAAGGAATCTAAACTTCCGAGCTTTTTAAATCAAAACGTAGCTTTACCAGCAGTTACAGAATTTATCCAGCTACAATATGTTTACATCAGATCAAACAACAGTTATTAAGAGAAATATCATTATTTAATCAAATCTGACTTCCAAAGAAAGTCTGGAATGTGTTTAAGACCAACGCAAAAGAACCGGTTCATACCTGTTTAATCGGAATCTTTTTAAATTCAGTATTTCATTTTCATTTTAAAACATGTCAGTGGCTGATATGAAACACATGAGAAAGTTTACCCACCCTCTGTGGAACAGGAGACAGTCCATAACATACAGTATTTTTACCCCTGTGGCAAGCCTTAGCAGAAAAGAGACTGAAACAACATCCTTATTCTCAGAGGCAATCTCTCCAGAAGAAAAAAAACAAGTGGAAGAAACAGGGCAGAAGTTTAGACTTACTGCGTGCACAATAACCCTACCACACTGGAAAATATTGTGTTCTGTAGCTATTGGCCAGGGACACTTCACTGCTGCTTTGCCAGAAACACACCACCACTGTGGAAGAATCTGGGGTAGAAGTAAGCTGTGCAGCAGATTTATTTTAACCTGATCTTTATCAGACTTAAAACATGGAGGTGTGCTCCAAAATACTGCAGCTCCTAGGATGAAGTGTCTGATCAACCTACATTAAAGAAAGCTCAGTGACTCAGAGCTGGGTAAAACACCCACTAAGGATCAGTGCCTGCTGACTCCAGCAAAACGAGAAGTATGAGGGACCACAAGAGGCACTCCAACAAAAGCTGAGAGAAGTGGCACAGGTGCCTGGACTGGCCCAGCTTTAAGAAGCTTCTTCTCAGAAGCAGATATTTCAGGATTGTTATACAGCTAAGAGAAACATTTCCAGGAGATCGTTCAAAATTTCAGAAATATTGATTTACCCTCCCAAGATGCTTCATTCTCTACATTATCAGAGGACAAAGACTAGGGAGTCTAGGATCCTAAAATTTCTGCAGTAGGAAGCAAGGTTTGCATGATCAGGATTCAGCTAAGAACAGAGTATTCATATCATTCTAATCTGTAAGAAATTATAAATTATAGTGGCAGCTATTGAATTTTTTTAAAACTTGAATGATTCACGCAGTCATGTGAAAATATCAATGAAGGAAGCAATTCATGTTATCACAGACCACGGCATACAACAATAAAGAACAATGAAAAAGTATTTGTGGCCAAAAGCAGCAGAGACAGGAAAAATTAAGAGTGAAAATTAAAACATGCACTCTTTCTCCATTGGGAAAAGAAACAATTCCATGTTTTCCCACTTCTCAAAGACCAATTAAATTTTTGTCATGCACTAAAAGAACTAGGGAATAAAGATAATAAAGAGAGGAAAACAGACAAAGAAAAGGATGGACACTTTTAAGAAATATGCTCAAATGTGCTCATTTCTAATGTTATAATATGTCAGTCATAGGCCTTCTCCCATATTAATCTATGAATATTAGAAACCATAGAATGAAATGCAGAAAAAATAAGGGGAGCTAAGGTGTTAGAAGAGAAGTCTTGGATTTACTTTAATTCATTAAAATATTATCAGAGGTATAATATTGCTCTATGGAATCTGGCTGATGTAGTGTTTAAGTGCTTTCCAGATCAAGGCACTTAAAACTTCATTCATAAAAATTAAAACTACAATTTGACTAAAATGATGCATTTTAGTCATGAACTGATGCAACAGTAGTATATGATATTTACATACCAATTTCAACGTTTCAAGTTTGAAAGGTCTGCACAAAGAATAATCGTATATTTCATCTCTGAGGAAATGTATTACTCCAGAATAAAGGAGAAAAATTATATAAATGGATTAAAAAACCACATAGTTTTCACTCCTGAGCTCTGTCCAGCCTAGAACCTCATGCTGCTTCATAAAAATTTGTGATGAGAGCTACTAGAAATGGAACTTTTTTTGTTCAAGTCAAAGGATTCACAGATCAGAAGCACAGTGTGTTGGCTCATGATTTTTGACAGCTTGTCAGTGGTGGCAGCAGAAGTCGCTGTATCCAGCTGCTTCCCCCATCCCGCCCCAGCGTAGCACGCCTGGATAATGCAGCAGTCCCTGCAGTGCAGCCACTGCTGTGCCAACACATTTCATAGCTGGGTGCTGTTAGCTTCAAATATCATCTATTTCAACCAGGATGTGAACTCAACAGACGAGGGGATACTGACAATCTGTTCTGCTACTAGGCAGCAAAACTCCACCAATGACGGGCAGATGGCACTCACAAGAGCTTCAGCTCCTCCTTGGGATCACATCACACATCAGATACGTTTTAGATCACACTGAAATCTTGCAGACTAGAAACATTAGGCACCTGGAGGAGAAACTTATGAAGCCAAAAATATTGCTGTATGTGTGGATTAGTTTTCACTTGTCTTCAAAATCTTAAAATATTGAGTGGTGTGACGAAGGAGGAGCAATAATGAATGTGTTTAGATCCTACAGATTCCTGGAAATACGCAGTGTTTGACAACATCCAGCCTGTAATGTACCTGTGAAATAAATATTTCTTCAAGCATTCCAAGCATATTAGCAGCTTCAACTCATTCCCCTAACTTCTGCAGCTCACCATACAAAACATGTTTCTAAAGGAAACCTGAAAGCAATGGCTGGATTGAATGACAGAAGATGCATTTTCTCCCTGCTCAGTCATACTTGGGTTTAGCTGGAGATTCTCAGCACTTGCGCAACACAGCGTGGGAAAAGATCAGAGCAGGTACAGCTTTCAGGGCTCCTGTGTGACAGGACTACTTAGCTTTTATTGATGAAGGATACATATTGGCCTACCAGGATCACCTTAGGTTTTATTCAATGAGTCATATGCCTGAGTTAAACAAGAAAGCTGATTTTGAGGGGCAAGTCAGTGGTTGCAAATCCTTTTCCTACACAAACCCAAGATGATTTAATTGAACTCTGCCTGCTGCTACACGATTCCCAGACATATTGAACAGCAGTCTGGGTTTTCCAGACCATTATTTGCCCTTTGTTCCATTATGTACATCTCTCTGCAGTTCCTTGCAGCCATATGAGCTCATGTAAAAATACCAAAGTCACCAACAACAGCTTTAGTTACAAATAGTCCTAGGAGAAAGTAATCTAAGTTTCAGGATGAGCAGGTGTTAAAATTACATGCATCTGAGAAAAATCAGCATTCTCTAACACCTTCCGATAAGGCTGGCATGCACATTAGCAAAACCTCACCACAGCTCCTTTGGTACATTTAATTTAATTTAGCATTAGCAAAACTATGGAAGCTTGAAAAAAAGGACAAAAACCTCCATAAGCCTAAGAACAGCTTCCCCATGCCTCTTGAGATGCATATACTACCATTTTCCCCTAAAATGGTGATCTTTGATAAAGATATCCTTTTATGCTAATATAAAAAGTTATTAGTATTCAGCAGTGGAAGCTCTGGAGAGCTATTTCTAACAGTTTAAAAATAGAATTTAAAAATGTTCCTTTAAACATCACCAAGGGAAATTGCACAGTCATGAGAGAAATTGCTTACAGTTATGCACAAACTCATGGTACTTAAGAGGAAATAAAGGCCTTCAGTCACAAAGCATCCATTTGTGTCCTTGGGAACACAGGGAAAGGAGAAAGAGAACTTGAAGCTAAGTGTCTGCAATGTCTTTTTGAGAGTGGATATGAAGGACTTTGTGCAAAACAGTAAAAAAAAATATACAACTGTGGGCAAGGAATGAACAACTGACAGTAAAAGGCCATGTTCTTTGGATGCCCAGGTAGTTCAGAAATGGCATCAGCTGTACTCATTCAAAGAAGAAAATTATTCCCTGAAAGCATCTTCATCTTCTAGGTCATAGGAAGCTTCCATGTAACTGAAGTGACCATAGACCTCTCCTGAGAATCTTTCTCTTCTCTGGGCACCCTTCATTCACCAAGAAGCAGTACAGCACAAAGGTACAGGGATTCATGGCTCAAAGCTCATATCCAGTGATGAACATTATCTAATAGACCAATTTTCTACCACCCTGAGAAGTTTTAAAAGGCTCCTCAAGACCCTATGAAGGTGAGAAGCAGAGCATATAGATCAAATCATGATGTGGTGGGTACTGATACCTTTGAAAATCCTTTTCCTAACTCCCCATCATAAAATCATGAGTACTTACAGACTACCATGAGCTAGGTATCATAGTATTTTAAGAAAGAGGAGAATAATTCTTTATAAAATAACATTTTGCCTGTTTTTGCTAAGAGTGCAGGATAACTGACTTTATGTCCAAAGTCAAGAGAAATGATGAAAAATGCTGCTTACACTCCAAAAACAGGACTCAATGGAAGCAAACATTGAACCTGAATATCATGGGATTTCTTTCCTCCCCAACCCCTTCTTTTTATCCCCTATGGCCTTAGTTCACTGTTTAGCGGCACATTACAATACATTTTTTTCACAAAGCCACTAAAAAGTATTTATTATAGTTCCACATGATACCACGTGTTTATTTCTCTTCTGAAATTATGTTTTCTCTCCGCTAAGCTGAGGGTAATAGCTGCTGAATACTGATTAGGATTTTCCTTATTTGATTACTGTTAATTAGAGTCAAGCATGTAGTGCATCAGACAGGAGGACTGCAGATCATCGTGACACTTCAAACAGCCTGTTTAACTTCAGCAGAGTCTGTTCAAAGTTTGGGGTGGGAATAAATCTTCAGCAGAGTTGTTTATGCATAGTTGTGTAACATTACACAGCATGGGGTACTGGACTGTATGGTTAATTAGTTTAAGAGCCTATCAATGGCAGCTCACCTCCAGGTTTACCACTGGAAATTGCAATTAGCATGAAACAGTTTTCCTTTTTGGTCCAATTTCTCACACACAAATTATTCTCACAGATGTCTCGCCTAAGAAATCCAGGACCATAGCCAGTCAGCATTCACTCTCCCTCTTCCACTAGAGTCTCCATGGGATGTCTACAGCAATATCAAAGGGCTAGGCTAATCCCAACTGATCTTGGAAAAAGTCCAGGGTTTCCTGAGGCTTTAAGTCTGTGATTAAAGAATACACCTGTCTGCCCCAGTAATGAGGTCAGGATATCTTTGCCAACAACAGGCTGCTTTTCTCCTGTGATGCACCTCCTGGAGAAACTGTCAGAAGAAGGTGAAAGTATGAAGCAGTCAAGCAGCCATCCAGCATCAAGTAACAGTCTGTACAAAGCCACAGCTATTACAGAACTGCTCTCCCTCCCCCAAATCCCCAGTCAACTACCTCTTCTTCATATGGCATAGACCGCGAAGGACATTTGGTGCTGAATTACTTCACAAACAAGGCTGGAAGTTGTTGATATTGTCTGGGTTGGCTGAAGGTAATGTAACCAATGCACATGGTATTTCTGAAACAAAGACAACTTAAAATTTACTTAAAGTCCAAAATTAAAAGTAAACACTATCTTCTTCCCTACATACTCAGGGATATGGGCAATTAACAGTTTATCCATAACTATGCAGAAAGTCCAATAAAGTTACTACTTCACTTTATAATTAAGAAATATCTTTGTCTATGTTTTCAATACTAGACAGTAATTTACCTTAGAGCCTTATCATTTGAGCTTATCATTGAGGTATTAAACAAATAAGCCTCCTCACATCAGCCAACCACGAGATGAAAGAGTGAAATTGACTGGAAAGAGAAATAAATTATTTCAATCAAGAAAATAGTTTCTCACACACTACATGCTACTGACTGCACCAGTGGTCTGTTCTTTTACCTCATGTCACCCTCGCTATTTGCTCAGGCCCATCTGCTTGTGCTAATTTCAGGGTCAACCAATTAAGACATGAGAGTCTTCCACATATATGTGTCACAGTTATCCAGAATAACTGGTGTTCATTAGTCACATATAAAATTAACTGCATTATATGCCAGGCAGAGACAGGCCCTTCAAATGGTACTGAAATAACCCTTTTTTTTTTTTTTTTTTCCCCCCAAAGGAAAACAGCATTTATTATTAAAAAAAACACTTAAAAAGAGATGGGATTAAAGGTGAAGACCTACTCTGGAGAAAACTGTTTCAATTTCTTAAGTCAGTATATCTTTTGTATATATTTAAAACTGTTTCAGCCTATTCAGAAACTGCAGGAAATTCTTCTGCTAATTTTTTGTATGGCTTGGCACGGCCTGGTTTTAGGCAGCGGGGGGGCCACAAAGATGGCTCCTGTGAGGAAGCTGCTGGAAGCTTCCACCATGTCCAGCAGAGCCAATGGCTGATGGCTCTGAAGATGGACATGCTACCGGCCAAAACTGGGCCAATGAGAGAGGCTG
>VZRV01010959.1:0-92907 GCA_013398115.1 Falcunculus frontatus | reverse complement strand
GGGGGGGGAGGGGAGTGTTCTACGGGCTTATTTTACTTCTCATTACCCTCCTCTGATTCTGTTAGTAATAAATTCACTTCGCAACTTAAGCTGAGCCTGTTTCACCCTTGGAGTGTTTTCTCCCGGTCCTTACCTCACTCGAAGCCTTCGTTAATTTTTATTTCCTTTTCCCTCCTCTGCCCAGCTGTGGCAGGGGAGGGTGAGCGAGCGGCTCTCGTGGGTGCCTGGCGTTGGGCCGCTGCCAAACCACGATATTTTGAAACCTCAGAAGTCAAGAGAGTTTTATAATCGTGGTGCAGATTTACCAGGGATCACTGTCTCCAGCTCCCTGACAATGCTCTGGCACTAATGACATTCCCAGTGCTCTGGCAAAGGTTGTCACTGTCCCTGACTCTGTCTCCCAGAGGGGAGGCAAAGGACCTGTCCTGAACACCAACACAGGAGGCTGAATTCTTGGAGCATTCAGGAAGCTGCCAATGCCTGGCTGGCAGCATGTTCATAACAGGACTTCACCTAGCCCAGAAGGCATCATGGCACACTGCCTATCCACACAGCCAAGGGGAAAGGCTAGGAGGGTTTAAGTGATGAAAAATTCCGTGCTTTTTTGTGGTCTTTGCAGTTTGTTAGCTAATGTATCAGTCATGTTTCATGTGCTGTTCTTAAACCTATGTCTGCAACATATTAGAAAGTCAGGCAATTACTCATAATTTTTTTAAAAGGGCTTCATGTTTTGCTAGGCCTTAGTATGTTATACTAAATAGCTTTGGTTGCTGTTCATAATAATTGTAGATTTTGAGCAATTAATATACTTAACTTTCTTGATAAATAAATCCATGAAGCTTTTCCAAGTTAGCTTTCTTCACTATTTTCTTGAGACTCTTGTGCCAGAACTCTCTTAAGAACTTAACCAAAATGTCTCTTGTTTCTATCTTAAATTAAAAATTTTATCCTCAAATCCTGATCTATTCATTTCCAAAGCAAAAGTAAAAGTCCTGTCACATTTTCTCCTTTTCCACAACAATTAAAACACTCAACTGTGGAACTAAAGATACTCTGCTCATCATTCTCCCCTTTAGTAAATATTCTATGATTCTGCTATACTACATCATCTTCTCAAGTGCACTGCTTGGGTTTCTTTCTGGTTTTGTTAACTATCAGTTCATTAAAATGCCCTTAATTCTGCCATGCCTGCAGTCATGGAGAGTTATTTATGTTCTAGGAGACAGCTAAACTGAAATCCACTCACAGACACCAAAGCAAGGGTGAACACAGCCAGACCACTGCGGTGATTTGCACTTCAGACAAGGAGACATTCTGAGTGTGAGAAAGAAGAGGATGTTTCTCTTGTCTTACCATTTGCAGTAAGAGGGTGTGGGGGTGTATTGTCTGCCACCATCACCAGAACACATGGCCTATATAGCTCTACAACCAAAGGCAACTTCAAAGTCAACTGCTGAAATCACAGAGCACAAACTTTGCTTTATGTGTGTTTTGTTGTAGGTTTTTTTGGTAACAATAATTACAATTACATTTTTATGGAAAAGGCATGTGGTGCATTGTTCTAATAATGCAGTAAAAAGATACTGTAAAAGAGAGTGGACTTTCAATAAGCAAAGAAATTTCAAAGGGTAGTATATTGGCTCTGTATATCATTTAAAGATATTAGATGTTCCAATAATATCAGCATTTTATTTAGAATTAGGGAGAGAAGATCCCTCTTTCATCAGATACCTACTTGACTACACTACTCGTACCTAGTTTGCCATGAATTAAACTTTTCAATGCTTAAATCTCCAATTATGCTTTCACTGCATTTACAACAAGCATTTGAAACACTACAGAATTAATTTTAGGGAATTTCTTTAGTCTTGTTTTTGTCACCATGAACGTATGAACTGTTAGCATAAGGTATTTCCTACATAACTTTGGATGATCTTTTTTACTCCAGTCTTGGGAAGTTCCATGAACAGCAGACTGAGGTAAAATATATATTTGGGGCAATTGTGGCATAAGTTTCTTCCAACTTACAATTAATGGCTAGCACGATGAGCCTTGCCCCTGATCCAGCTAACTGATTTTTGCAGGTTTTCCTTAGAGATGCCAGAAACAGGCAGGAGAGCAGGGCAGATGACAGGATCCTCATTACATCCATCCTCCCACCCTGTTGGCGGCTCCCTCTGCTTCCTACTTACCAAACTTCTTACTGCCTGCCATGACTTGTGCAGGAAATCTGTTCTAGTGCACATCCAGATGGCAAAAGTAGTTTTCCTAATGTCTACCTGAAACCTTCAGCACTTCAGGACTCTACCAGTGCTGAGCAGACAACATGCAACTCTCAGTATACACCCCTGGATGTTTGCCTTCTCCTCATCAACATGACTATTAATTAATAGACTCTCAGCTTGTGAACCCCCCCAGGATCATGCTGTAGGGTTGATCATTCATTTTTCTACAAAGAAATTCCTCCCTCTTGAGTAGCATCTTATTTGTTACAGCCAGTTTCTCCATTTTGTAGAGATCATTTTCAATTTTGACCTTGTCTTCTGTCATTCTTGCAGTCCATCCTAGCATCAAATCTGATAACACATGCGCTATTCCATCATCTAGGTCATTAATAAATATGTTGAGTTGTATTAGAGCCTAGGCAGGTCCTTGCAGAATCCCAGTCAGTTCTTTCTTTCATTTTGACAGTTGATCACCAACAGTGTTCTAAATACAATTTTCAAAACAGCTTTGCACCCTTCTTATTAATTTCTCCCATATTATGTTTCCCAAGTCTGCTAATGAGACTGTCATCTAGGGCAGTGTACAAAGCTTGAGCAAAGTCAGGGTCCATGACACCTACCATCTCTTTTCTATCTGCAATGCCACTTACCCTGGGAGAATTTGAGAAGAAAATTAGATTTGTTTGACATAATTTCTTTTTCTCAACAACTCCATGCTAACTGTTAGTCATTTCCCTGTGTTCTTTTTAGGTTTGTTGACTTGAATGTTCTTGGCAAAAGTAACATAATACTGATATTAATAGCAGGATTAATCCCACAGTTAATAACAAGCTTCATCCTAAATTCCTTTATTAAAATTTTACAGAATGTGAGAACTGACATCGCCTAACTATTAGAGACCATAAACACAGAAATATTCATTTATCTGTAACTTTTAAATTAGACAAGTGTGAGGGCAAGCAAATAATAAACCTCCAGTGTATTAAAACAGATAAATTGGATGAATAATTTCAGTTGTCATAATTACGAATTTAGAGTATTAAGAAAAAACCTGAAAGACATGGTATTAAAGCATATTGCCAGTAGTTCTGAGACTCTCACTGAAATGCAATTAAGTGAGAAAGGCTCATTCAAAGTGGACTAACAACAGTTATGTCCTAACTATCTTTATTTGGGGCTCACTATTTAAACTTTTATTTACTGTGGGCTTACCCAGGTTTCCAATTACCAGCAATGTCAACTAAAGGCATCACTATCTGTTTTACTTTTTCAGGAGCACTCCACAGAACAGAGAGCATGGATGCCAGGTGGAGGCCCAGAAGGCCACTACAATATCCTACAGGGCTCCGAGAAACTTTCCCATTTGTTGTATAAAAATGCATGCTCAGGGAACATGTTCTGGATCCAGTCTGGAAAGAATCTCACTCAGATAACAGATCTCTTCTGCAGTCCTTTGGAAGTGAACAGCAATAAGGCTGTGGCTGTAAGAACAATTCTGGCAATTTGGTTCCTGATGACCAGTGTCCCAAGAACCAAGGTTGTCAGACCAAGACCGGGCATATCATCTGGTACCACAAGGACCTGTCAAATCACAGCAGAGGAATGTACATGGCAGATGGAGCTATAGGGTTACATGAACAATCTCAATTAGTGACTCTGCTCTTCACATTCCTGACGTTCATTTCAGTCATGGAAAAAATGCAACCTCAATAAGATGCGGAGATTAGCACCAGAGTACTTCCAATTTCTATCATGAAAACCTAAGTGTGTAAGTGACAACTGCATGTGTCAGTTACAACCAAGGATGTATCCTCAAAGGAACCATCACACTACCAAGACAGCTTGAATTATGCATGAAAGATTGGATTTTAACCCAGCATCCAAGTCAATTTGAGGTCCTTCACAGCTGAAGTTCTATCCACTGATAATTTTACACTCACACTTTCTCATTTAAGAAAGATGCTGGCGAAGAATAAACTGTTTCTGTGAATACTAAAATCCATGAAGTCCCAAAATAAAAACACCACTATGTATAGAGGTAAGCTCTCTGCTTGAGAAGAACAGTTTTGATTGTTTTGTATATAAACAGAGGGACTAAGAATAGTTGAAAGACACAATCTCAGAAGATTTGGTATAGACATCGTAAAAGAAGGCTGCAGGGCTTTGTTTGCTTTTACATTCATAGGCACTCTCACCGTACTTTTAAATATGTTATCAGAACAATTTGTTCCTTTATCTCTGCAGCTTCTATTGTTTCCTCCAGCTGCTATTCTAAAAAAATCTCATGTTTGAAATCTAATCAAGCCTGAAAGTATCCAGCTCACAGCTTGTGCTTTTATTGCTAGTTAGTGTAAGAAATCAAAGAAAAATGACTATAGTTTTCCCTTAAGACAGTTCTGATCTTGGAGAGTAATGAAAGGTGTTGTAGGAAGGAAGGGAGACATCACGCATGGAGACAATGACAATGAAGAAAGATGATGCTAAGGATTAAGCTGAAGTTAAGGACTGAGCTTTGAATTGTTCTCAGTTTGGAAGATATGACACGCAATAAGTCTATGTCCAAGAGACACAAAATTGAACCCGAAAACAGCCTCTGAAGTATTTCAAAAGGAACGTTGCAATCAATGATGGTAGTGTGTGAGCAGGTTTGGTTCAACTGCAAGGCCAGAAATACAAGAGAATCCACTCAAAAATGCAGGGAGAGATGACAACGGTATTCCTGGAAGATGTAGCATTGAATAGAGTACTTCTGTGTTACTGGAGCTGAGACTAAAGCTTTGGAAAGGCTAGGTGGGCAGAGCTCCTCACGATGATGAACCCCCTCTTTCCCAGCATGATGGCTGCCCTGAGTCATCAAACATATTGAATGGCTTCATCATCTACTGCTGCTAGTCTGAAAGTTTGTATTCCCGGCTGGACTTCATAGTGAATGTTTATTCCAAACCATGGGATACCTACTAATATTAATTCAGAAATAATGAGTGGACAGTAGTCTCACAATCACATATGGGGGTAACTTGTTTATGAAACAAATAGAACAAGGACCTTTTTGAAATACAATTTAAAAATTAATGATAAACTCTTAGTTCCTGTCTTCATCCCTACACGAAAGAGATGCCAAGTATTTACCTATCGTCTTCAGGGCTACATCCCTTGAAAGAGAAAACCCAGTCATTCTCACCAATGCTCAACAGTTCTGGAGATTAATACCTCATAGAGATGACAAAAGGCTTGTAGAGTTGGGGTTGTTCAGTCTGGAGAACAGACTGTTCTGAGGAGACCTTATGGGGCCTTCCAGTTGTTGAAGGGGTCCTATAGGAAAGATGGGGACAGACTTTTTAGTAGGACTTGTTGTGATGGAACGTGGGGTGATGGTTTGAAACTGAAGGAAGGTCGATTTAGATTAGTTATAAGGAAGTGATTTCTTACAATGAGTGGTGAAACACTGAAGGTGTTGCCCAGAGAGGTGGTAGATGCCCCTTTCCTGGTAACATTCGTGGTCAGGTTGGACAGGGCTCTGATCCACCTGGTCTAGTGGAAGGTGACCCTGTTCATTGCAGGAAATTTGGACTAGATGGCCTTCAAAGGTCCTTTTGAACTCAAACCATTCTATGATTCTGTGATTTCTGTAGGTGATTTTCATCCACGTATACAGCACCCAAGAGCTGCCACACCTATTCTCAATGTTTGTGCTAATCTGCAAGAATCTCACAGATAAGACAGTATAATGGTAAGCATCAATTTCCAATGATAAAAATGACTTTGTTAAACAACTTAATCATGGAAATGGGCAGAATCTCCTGCAGACATAAGATAGCAGAGCTGGATAGGCAGTATTCTCAGTTTGTGGCAGGAGAGGCCTTTGCCTGAGTTGTATTAATCTTCCCAGAAAATATATTGTTTCACAGCATAGATTTTTAAGATTTTTAATTTTTTTTTTTTTTCTTTTTAAGACCATGGATTACTGCCTGAGCAGCTGAGGGCATGGCATAAACTTTTGCTCCAAGACAATGCAGCCTCTTTCTGAAGAAGCTCCCTCCAAGTTTGGTCAGCAGTAGGCTCCTCCCCACTGCCTCCAGCGCACCCTCCCTAAGCTATAAGCAGAAAGATGTTTTCAATACACACTTTGCTGCGAGGGTGCAGAGCAGAGGAGCAGAGCTGCTGTGGGGATTCATCCAGTCAGAGCTTCCCCCAGGCAGGCACAGTCCTCAAGGACCTGGAGCTGGTGCCCAGGGAGCCCAGCCAAGGCAGACGGGCTGGGGCCCCTGGCTCTGCTCAGGGCAGGATTAGGGCCAAAGCTGAAACAAAACATCACCTGTGGGCTTCCGAGGAGAGGCTGGACTAAGAAATTAAAGCCTATGGATGGCTCCAGAACCCAAGGATTCCTGGCAGATGAGATTCCAGTGACTACCTGTCTTGTCACCATGACTAAAATGAGCCATGGATCATTTCAGTCAGACACTGCCACGTCTTAAACAGCTTATATTAACCAAAACTCTTTACATTCCTCCTCTTACTAAATTTACATTTGAGAAGCAGCTTAAAGCTAAAGAATTGAATTAAAGTAAAATAAAATTCAAGCTTCTCCTCCCATAAACCAAAGCAAATTTTTGATGTGGCCTGTTAGCAAAATTCTGAATTAATTCTGCCTTTATTTAAGCATGAACAGGATCTTTGGGCATGATGACCAGCAGGCAACGACCCAGCAGCTCCTCCTGCAATATAGGAAACTTGCCTCTGACCAGTGTATGAAGCCTAAGGCAGAGGTCTTATCTAAGTCCTTATCTCCTTACCACATGTTCCTTTCAATATGTCCTTTCCAGCAAGGTTTATGTTGACTCTTTACATTTTCGTGTATCCTGTCACATAAGCAGACCATTAACAAACTTCCCTCTCGAGAGACCTGACATGCTTAAATTCAATTCCCAAAGTCAAAAAGTGACCACAAGTCATCAGAGGTCTGTGTTCACTGACTGCCTTCCCAAGGTTTCAAAATGGATTCTTTAGCCGAAACTTTAAACTGCAAACTAGCTTTTCAAGTGATAAATAAAAAGTATTCACTTACTTAATAGTAATATTAAACAGCTAAATTTATTTATCCTATTTTACAAATCAAGTACCTCATATTGATCTAGAAGCACACTGTATCAAATGTAGTTCTCAATAAAAAACCCTAAGATACTTCCCTTGATGGCTGATGATAATAAACCGATTTAAAACCTGTAATTTTATCTTAAGTGCACTTAAGAATATGACTATTTTTACCATATTATAGCAGGTTATATACAAGTTTTTTTCTAAATTGATACCTCCACACAAACATAAGCAATTAAGCTGTCATTATTCTACTAGACCTTAATTAGCTGCTCACATTAGAAATATCCTGAGATTTCTCTCCGTATAAGGGTCTGTAATTAGTGTAATTAGGATAATATTTTGATTACATGGCTTCAATCTTTTAGGCCACATAATTGGAAATGGAACACATTTTAAAGTGACTGTCCTTTGGAAAAAAACTCAAGCAAATATACCAAACAGTCTGATGGACTCATTTGTTCTGCATCATCACACTGGCCCCTCACTCACACCGTGTTACCATTGCCTGGCAAGCTGCACCCAACTGCTAAAGAAACACAAGTTTGGGCCTTGCAGAAAGACCACCTTCTGTGTGGAACAGCTGGCTCACAGCCAAAGATTATGATAGATCTATTAGATCAGAATAGGAGGGTTTAGCTGACTTACAGACTCATCCTGGGAGTTAAAAGCATTTTCATCATTAGCTTGCAGAAGGTATTTTACAGTGGGTGAAATGAGCTCCAGCTCCCCACATTTTCATTCTCAGCTACATTCTCCCTTCAAAATTTGGTCTTTAACATAAAATACCATTGCTCTCCCACTTTTATTTTTGTCTTTATCCCCAGTTTTACTAAGAAATGCAGCACACTTTAAAAACCAGAAGCAAGAGCGACCTCAGAGGAGAAATATACAACAAAGGGAGAGAGATTTGGCGTCTTGCATTTGAATCAGTGTTCTTTGCCCTGACTTAAAGCTCGAACAATCCTTGGGGGAGTCATCAAGGTAAAATTTTGTTCCTCTTGAGTTGCCATTTTTCTATTTTAGACTCCTGCCTATGACTACAGGAGAGCTGAGGAAGTCTGAAGTGTGAGTCGGAGGTGACACATGCCTCTTTTCTCCTCTTAATCTGAGAGACATTTTTCTCTTTTCCACAGCTTCTTGTTTTAAGAACGACACTTCAGTCTATTATATAAAAAAGAGTGCTTGACTAAAACATAAAGGCAAGTGGTAGTAAATTAATCCTCAATATTCAAAAATTGATAGCAATGCACACATGGAATTCAGCTGTCTTTCTTACTCTGAGTGATAACTCAGGACTGCATCTGTAAATACAGGTCTTTGAATGTTTACTTGTAGGCTTAACAGAACCAATAAATAATAATAGTAATAATGATAGTAATAATAATAGTAATAATAATAATAATAAATATATCCTTAAATCCCTCTATCTTTTAAAGCTCAGAAATTAAGAAAGATCAATGAGGGAGAAATTAAAGAGTCTCTAATTAAAATTCTTGGAGTTTTGAACTTTGAAAAATTCAAATTCAGCCTAAACTCTGTGGAAAAAGCAGACAGCAGTCTTTGGTATCTTGCCTGGTTCAAAAATTAAAATTACAACAGCACTCATGATACAGGTTTCAGCAATCCAGACCAACACTTCCCTCAATGCCCTTCCATGAAATGGACTGCCTTGTTGGGGTAATAGCTTGTCTTCAGTTTTAAAAAGTCACCATTAAAACCAGAACAGCCAAAAAATTTAATTCCCATTGCAGTCTAAGATGTCATATAAAATTGATGTAATCTTTTTTTTTTTTTTCCATTCCATGAGGCTGGAGAGGTACAGACAAGAGTGGCTCTGGTTAAAAGAAAACTTTCTCTCTTTTTCCCATACTAAGGTCTAGGCTAACAAGAATTTTCATACCTGAAACCTGCCAAGGGAATTTTGACTTTAAGATCCCATTCTTTTAATTTTCTATAGTCTGACCCTCAGCACAGTTCTCCCAGCTCTCAGCTCCAGCTCCATAAAGCTACAGCTGCAAAATGCCATTATGAGAAAATCAGCATAGAACTGTAAAACACTCTTAAGGATATATTAAGCTATTTCTTCTTTAGAATTTGTTTATTTTAATAAAGGAGAATTCGAAAGAGTTTTTATAACTAGAGCACAGCAGCAAAAATGCCTTTCTCAAACTTCTATAATCTAAATCACTTGAAAAAGCAGTTAATCACATTATCCACTTCTCTACTTGCTGGCTATCCAACAATTCTTATTATAGTCTCTTGTCAAATGAGTAAACCTCTGAGAGACACTGAAATGTTAATGGTTAAGGACTCAAAAAATTCAGCCATCTGTTAAATCAGCAGGTGCTTTACTGAGGGCAGGTTTGCACTCCCAAATGAGGGGGAGGGGGAGAGTTTTTTATGCGTGGTGTCAAAACCTCTGATCTGTGCAAGACAGTGGAGGTGAACATCCCTCACCAGAGAATGACCTCAACAAACCAACTTTTGCTTAGCAACAAGCTGGATTCTGAGCCAGATAAGGTAAAAGGCAGATCCTGCTAGGTGGGAAAATGGTTTTTATCATACCAATGTTCTCCCTTACACACCTGGCTTGGGTGTAAAACTTCCCCCAGGGAAGTACCAGGACATTCACACTTAGGCCTGAAGGTACTCATCTCTTCTGATGAGGCATAATTGGCTCAATGAGGCAGCTCTCATGCCTTGGAAGGGGTCATAAACCATCAAAGACCCCCAAAGTGCCCCCAGACTAATTTCTGGGGCCTTCCACCAGAGCACTCCACATGATCCACAGTGTTGCATCAGACAGTTTAAAACTGCCCCCCTAGGGAGGTAGCTGGGTGTTCCCATGTAAAACTAAGTGTATATTAACCCATTGAACTTTGTGTTTCATGGGCTTCTCCCACCCTGACAGATAAAGACTGTGAGCATCACTTCAACCAACACGCATACAAAATTGCAAACACCAAGTCTCATCACTGGATCCACAGTGGTGATATCTCTCCTCTCCGCTATCTACTCTTATCCTTTCTTTTTCTTTCTTTTCCTTATACACTTTCCTAAGTGTTATTTTTATGCTTTGGTATTACTATACTTCTATAGATAATAACAAAACTTCTGCATACCTCCTTTCCTTTGCAACCAACACATACCTATATTTAAGAGCACCAATCACTCAGTGTCGTTTCATTCTGATCCATCCCAAGTAACCTATTAACAAAAACCTGTTACCTTTGCTGTCAGAGGCAGATCATAGATAACCTCACACCATTTTTATGCTCCTGCAGTGATTAATGAAATACTATCACCATACGCACAGATATCCCCCTAAAATCTGAATTATAATTATGGATATCCCAAATTTGGGAAAAGTGAGCAAGAGGAGGCTAGTTTGGTCCTTTGCAAGCACAAAGGCTGGCTTAATACTACACTTACAACTCATCTACCATTCTAAAAAAGGAATGATTTATAGTCCATTACATCTACATACAATTAGCTCTCCCAGAGGATTGTCTCTAGGATTACTCTAAGAGGCTTAATAGGAAATGGTGGTAGAGAATTTCTGAAGGGAGACCAAATTCCTTTCACAGCTTCTTTAATGAAAGGCAGGTTACCCGTAGGCAATTGAGTCTGCTTTTCCCACAGGTGTGACATTTTCTCAGTTAGGGATAACACGTTCCCTGTATCATTGAACAGAAGGAATGGCCATTGTAGGTACCTGCCTTGAGTAATTTAGCAGTGGCAGTCTGTCAGGCACCTCTGACATATCACAGAGAAGTATTTAGTCCAGTTGTCGGGAAACTGGTGTAGCCGTACTAAAGGATGTCATATAGCAGGATCCAGGGACTAAGCAAATCCTTTGAAATGGATGCCAGCTAGTATCCTGAATCTCATCAGTAGGTTTCTCCTAAACAGGCTTTAGCCTTGGTTTTATCTAACCAAGAAAATTCCTTCCTCATGAAGGAATAATAATACATTTTATTCTGCAACCATTTTCCCTCACATCTCTGGAAGCTCAAGAGATGAGCACAAAAGTTACAAAAGCAAAACCACCCTGCCAAGATCAGCAGAAAGAGGCACAATTGCAATGCAAACAAAAGAAATACACAGCACACCTGGATTTACTACTCAGACTATTCGTCCGTGCGCTACATGGGCTCAGCTCTCAGATTCCAGAACTAACCCAGATATTTGTATATTTTAGGTGAACTGAAGTCAGCTAGGGTTCAGCATAGTGGCCTTTCAGGTAATGTTTGTCTTTGTGGATTTTTCTACCAGCAAGACTTGCCTTTCCTACAGATGAGATGTATCACATGCCTTTTTTCTGCATGCCTCAGACACTGATGTTTCCGTGCCTGCCTGGCACACTGCCTGCAGTTCACTGATCTTTTCCAGACCATGCAGTGTTGTCCATTCCCTGACAGTCTGCAGAATATTTCGTTATGTGAGCAACACGAACATACAACGTTAAGAAGGATTCTCATTTATCCACCAAGTATCCAAATACAAAAAACCTTAAGTATTCCTATAGGAAGCTACTATATTCAACCCACTTGTTTGCTTCCAACCTATCTCATTATTAGCATTTATCTCCAATACTGTAATGACAGATATTAGGAGTCAACACTTGATGCCTGTTCTGAATACAAAAAGATTTCATTACTGTTTCTCTTAGAGTTCTAGTTCGTACCATACCTAGCCAGATGCTAAAGGATTCCTAAATCTCTGATAAAAGCTGAGTGTTTTTCCAGATGCATGAGAAAACCATTAAGAGAGCATTTGAGCTTGTGGGAATGGTTGTGCCTAAATTTTGATAAGAGAACACTATTTCAGTGGCAGTAAGATACAAATATTATGCACCAGCAATATTACTGTTCTTTTACTGTCTTCAGGGTGGCAGTAAACTAAAGAGGTAGAGAGTAGTACAAGTGCCATCTCCCCTACATATCTTATTTCAAGGGGCTTCTCTATTTTGTTCTAAGTCAAAGGTAAGAACCCCCCTTTTTAAGGGATAATTGTTTGCTTCTATTTTACTAACAGTGTGCCAGATACGTCTGCTCTTATGAAGATTCAGGTGTGCTGAGACACTGCAAAGTCCATGATGTACTTGCCCAGCTGAACTAAACTCCTCAATAAATATGGGAATGAAAGCAAGGTGAAATCTAATTGACTAATTGTATACACATAAATATTTGTCAATTTGGATCCATTTGCAGCAGATATTTTTAATAAGCAGAGGCCAAAAAATGCCCCATTTTTTTCAGTTATGAATAGTGTAGATACCAGACTGATTTATTAGCAAGATAGCTCATGAGAAGGTAATTTTCTTTTTAATATCTCTCTAAGAGCCCAGTACTTCAGACAAAGCAATAACATTTCCTTATAGCCATTCAGAAGCAGAGAAGCAGTGCTTCTTCTGCTTTCATATCTCTTAAAATGGGAAAGATGATTTTAAAAGTATGAAGGTTTAAAATCAAATGGCACAATTATATTGTTCTCTATATTATAACCTATACAGTTTATATTCTAGAAAACTTAATCCTTTAGGGTTAATGACACTTTAGAGATCCAATTAAAATCAAATGTTTGTTCTGCTGTCATCCACAAGGTGCCTATTGCTGTAGTGAGAGTAGATAAATTAAAGCACAAAGATTCCCCCAAATCTATACTACCTCCAAATATCTTGCATAGTCATTTTCTTTTCATTGAAAAACCGGTTGCTAAAGCACTGCCTCCTCATATAGAAACCAAAATAGTCATGCCATTTTTTTCATTCTCTAAAGGGTTTTAAAATATCCAGGATGAACATTAGTTTCTGATCCATCCCAGCCCCTATCACTCCTGGCAGAAATAAAAAGAAAGGATGCTGTCAGGGCAAGTGTATTGACCCAAATATCTGTCCAGGGACTGGGCCTCTCTGTTCTGTTCCATTAAAGAAACTCAGTCAATTGATACTGTGCTGTGGAAGAATGAATCAAGATGTGCACCAGAAGGATTCCTACCCTGCCACCTTCCTTTGTGAAACTGAGCTAACAAAAATAATGCCAACACCTAACTCAGGCATTACAAATACATTGAGGTTGGATGGACGTAAAGTCTTTCATTACAAAATTGAAGTATGGGCTGACTAAATTGATATAAAATTACTGACTTTCTGTTCTACTTTCAAAATCGTATGAAAACTGAACTGAATCCTTTCCCAGTGAGCATTTATCATCCTATTATATTCACCCTGGGGGATGTTAATGATTTTGGACTACTGCCTCTACTTACCTCACCTCCAAGTGGGTATTATGTGATGGCAGTGCACATTTCATCAAGATGTATTGCTGATTATATTTCCATTAAAGAATATAGCCAAGTCTGACTCTTAATTTTTCCAGACTAATCCACCACTGAGAGCTTCCCTGCACTGATGAGTTCATTGCAGAGAAAGGATTCTTTTCTCCTTTTCTTGCAATTTGCATAAATACGTGTCCAGAGTATAAGTTAATCAGTTTTGCCCACAATAATTAGAATACTGACACAACCTCTTTAGTTTAATGAAGTGTCGTTCATTCAATTACTCTTTTTGCTTCATAGTAGCTCAGTGCCCATTTTTAGCAAAATATCACAAAAGAACTAAGATTTTAGACTACAGGCTTGTAGTCTCCCAGAAGGCATTTAAGGATGTGTTTGAAAGTACTGCATAGACACAGCTGAAAAATTATAGGCTTACACCTAGTCAAAATAACAACTCTGTACTGTATACAGATTCTTCTCCTTTATACCAGTGCTCAATTAACATGTAGAAAATACACCAAGGAATGATAATATTTTGAAAGCATCACCCTTGTCAATTGGGTACAAAATTCAAGCATGCAGGCATTAGCATTTGAACAAGGAGAAAATTTCTTTATCCAAATAATAGTCTTGAAAGAGAATAAGTCACCTGCCTTTCAGGTCTGCTGTTCTGCTTCCCAAATGTTCTAGTACAAAATAATAGCCTGTTGAGCATCCTAGTGCCTGCAATTTGGCTGTAAAGATAAGCTTGCTTGCTCTGGGCTCTATTTATTCTCTTCCCAGATTTGTATTTATATTATTTGATTATTGACTTCTGTGAAGGGAAATTCAAACTTGTGCTGCTTTTTTTTGCAAGGAATGAGAAGTATTCCCTGTTGCTGGACTTAGCTAGAAGTAGCCATATGGGGATGTACAAAAGAGAGGACATGCTCGAAACAGCAGACATTTCTGAACCACACTCAGAGCCAGCTATAAATAAGGGGTGCTTATTGCAAGAGTCACACTAGCTGCATATGGTGACACCTCCTGAGTTATGTTCTAGTATTTGTCTTTAATTATTGATGTGTTTTGCTCTGTTGAGATTTATTTATTTATTTTCACAAATCCATAAAGCTCATCTCACATTAGCCACACGGATTTCTTGTAAAGACTGTTCTGCGCTCTCTACTGTTTGGAACATTAACAATCAGGTGAAATATTTATGTTTGACACACTTTTATAGTTATCTAAAAATGTAAATATATTACTGTAATTGCCCTCCCCAAGTATCAGCGATTCAGGGAAAAATAACAACACTCAATGTCATGCAATACAAAGCCAACAAGTATGCTGTGCAGCAGCATGGGAAACGGGCTAATTTCCACATAGGAAGGCACATTAAAATCCTTTTTTTTTTTTTAATATGCTTTCTCCATAGATACTTGCATGAATTCATGTTGGTCCGAAACTGGCAGAACACACCATA
This sequence comes from Falcunculus frontatus, assembly GCA_013398115.1. Lineage (NCBI taxonomy): Eukaryota > Metazoa > Chordata > Aves > Passeriformes > Falcunculus > Falcunculus frontatus. The sequence goes on along the minus strand of VZRV01010959.1, from coordinate 77,841 downwards.
TCAAGTCCTAAGCTATCATTTCCTGTAAGCAAAGGTACTATGCAACATCCACACATAAATAATGCTTCAAGAAACCAGCTGAATCTAGTGCAGGCATAGGAATAAACTAGATAACCTGGAATGTTCTTCCTAAGAAGAACTCCCAGACTGGTTCACTACTGAGATCACTTTCATGGGACTCTGGAAACCTTGGTCCCCCTGTAGCTGTGTACATACCCTGCTAGGTATTACTGGTCTCTACCATGCTCTGTACCTCAATTTCCTTATTCATAAGAGGTTGATACTGCTCCTCTCCTTATGGGGCTTTGAGCATAAAAAAATATTAAAAAAAGAATCTATATGAGAGAGATATGTATGAATTTGAGGAACAGGAGAATATTTCTTTTTGTCTATAAAGCCCTGAAAAGCAGAGCAATACCCTTTACAAATTAGGGCTGACACTTTGGATGGAATTGTATATTCAGCTGAAGCCAGAATAAAATATACAACAGCTGTGCTCTTCATTTTCCAAGTTATACATCATTACTAGATGATTAAGTATGATTTTACTTTTCAAGCTTGTTAGCATTGCAGAGACATGTAAAAGAATCCTAGATTTCCAACTGGGCAACAGAACTCTCCATTAAAAAAAAAAGAAAGAAACTAAAATATGTCAAGTCTGAATATCCATCCCAACTTCCAATTAAGTATCGTCAATTTTTAAGAGCTGGATGAAGGAGTATTAGTGCTGAACAGTGCTACAACCCCACTATTTGTTGAGTTTTGAAGAGAAGAGATGGAGAAATGATCTGGAGCAGAGGTACATAAGTCCCATTAAAAACACTCAGCATTGTAAATAATTAAAAGCTATCACATTAGGGACCTGCCTTCCATTTCATTCTTCCTGGAATCATAGCATATATGGTGGAGTCTGCGGTCACACAGAGCAGTCAAAGTTCTCTTCTCTATATAGGTTTAACTTTTAGAAACTTTCTCTTCTAAGGGAGAATACCACATACTGAACATACTGAACTGTTGAATTTGGTCTCAAGAAGGGGATTCTTTGCCCCTTAGGGACCAAAAAACAGCTCAGCTACAGAAAAGGCTAGACAGAGCAGCAAGTGAAAAAAGACAGAAAAAGATTTTTCAAGGATTCAAGGATTAATTTTTTACCTTCCTGATCAGGAGAGGAACATAACGTAACTGAAAACCAAACAAAACCAACCTGCTTCAATTCTGCTACTAAGCAGTGACTGTAATCCTATATTTAAAAAAAGAGAGTATCACGAGATAGGCTTTTATAAATTGAATAATAAATTATGAGGTTTAAGAACTGACTCAGTTTTTGAAAAAAGTAAATGAAGACAATGAAAGAATAATAATTTAAGGGTTTTTTAAAGGTTTTGCTAGTGCTGCAAAAAATATAGTGCAATTTATCCATGCTTTTTAAGGGTTTGCTCTGTAACACTGCACTTCCACGATCTTCTATTGACTTCTCAAGATTTTCCTAGGGTTCTCAAGTAGCTAACATTTTTGCATTAAAATCTGGATTTGGGAAAGCAGTAACATGCTTAACTGCATATGATCTAGATTTGCCTACATATACAAACACTAGGCTGATCAAAGACAACTCATCCTTTTCACTGGTTAGACTGAAAAGGTGAAAACAGCTTTATCTAAGACCAGAACAGTGTCCAGCATAATTAGGTCACTCTTTATACAGGCATCTGCTTAATTTTAATGTTCATGTTTCACTCACCCAACTAAATCTTGGGAGTCAATTTAACTTCAGCAGGTTAGTACTATGGAATCATCACAGCATTTTCCTAGGACTAGAATACCAGTAAAATATAACCTGGCTAGTTATACAGTATGTTAAAAGGATGAATCACTTTTTCTAGGCCCGTTTTTACCAGCTGGAGTACACAGTATATCTCAGATGGATTTCCGGTGTGTATCATTTTTAAACTGATTCCTTAAGACATGCCCATCCACTAGTACACAGATGACACTTGAAAAGTGTTATTCTTTTACAGTTTGCAGACCCTTAAACAAAGATGAACCTATTTAAAAGAATCTTTAACTTAAAAGGAAAAACTGAAAATCTATTTCAGAGCTTTTTTTGGTAACAGCTTAATGAAGACTGAATCAATATATGGGACACATTTCACTCTTGAAGGAGAGAAGGAATGAGAAACAAAACACTGTACTGACAATTCACAGGAACACCCTCTCTCAGATAGGAAAAAACTGACTAGGGAATTTTTAAAAGAAATAACCAGTAGTTCGGATAGGCAACTCTTTAAAATTGTAATCTAATTTTTATTATCAAGAGCTAATTAACCCTAACCCAAAAGCTAGAAAAAGAGACCTATTGGCCAGCTTTTTCCTACTGTCATTAAAAGCTACATCTCTGAACTCAAAGAGTTAGAGGACTAACACAAGATCCCATCACAAGCGCAGAAATCATGTCTACCTCTGCATCCTCTCTTTTTGGCATCCCACAAGGACAATATCAATGAAACTGAGCTGTTGTAAATTTTTCTTTCTCTGGATATAATTCCTCTCCTGCATCTAGGGGAAGAATGTGTTATTCTTGATCAGTAACACTCTACTGCTGTCTATTAAACAAGATGGGCAGCATGCACTGGGAGAATAACAGTCAGGAGCTTGATCCCTATTTTTCAGTCTCCTTCAATCCCAGTCACCACTGTGAGTTTTTAGGGTATGGTGGAGAAGGTCACTAGATTCAGACCACTAGACCATATGACCAACATGGGGAAGACATTCCCATCTCATGCACCATAAACTGAAAAATAACATCTGCAGAAGCTTTTCCATGTGGAACTTATGACATAAATACTACAAACATTTGTGAGGCTCTGCACCACATCTTCAGCAGCCTGTTGATACCCACAGCATTTTTCTTTACCACAGCTTTTCTACAGACTGCAACCTCTAGCTCAGCCCTCTGGGAAGCACTGCCAGCACCAAGCAAGCAGCCCCTGAGGCTGCCCAGGTACACTCTCATAACACAGAAAACTTCAGGAGATTGAAGCTCCTTGTCAGTCAAAAGCAGAGGCTGGCTTTTATTTGTCTTTTTGTAACTTCGGTAGCAGTTAATGGGGGCAGAAAATGTTTTTGACACCTATTGTCTAGTGTACATCAGGACTTCTCAGAGCCTTCAGAAAAATAAACAATATCAGGGCAAACCCAAGCCTTCCAGTTCATGGTTTTGATTCCCAAGCAGGTGCAGCTCTTCTGTTTCCCAGCTCAGGAGAATGATCCCTTTGGCTAGCTGAAAACTATATTAAAATATGCCAGTACCCTAGGAAACAAGAAAACTTTTTCTGATCTACAGGAAAATTGCTTCCAAAAGTACACAGTGTCTGATAATTTGAATACCTCCATTAACTTACACACAAACCTAGAAGCTAGCAGTTTTTGCTGTGGCTAACCTAGGAAACTCAATATGTGTTGCAGCTTGGTTTCTGCAGGTGAGTAAAGTGATACAGATCTAGACTGTCAGAGAACTTTGCTGTGTCAGAGCAATATGGTTAACTAAGGAACACAGAGCTCCCTGTACTTTCCAGTGTGTAGACTTTTAAGCCTCTGAGTGAGGTTTCTTCTGCTACAGACATTCATTTCTTACTGGTTTTATTTGCTTCCACTGCAGGGAATACTTAAATAACATAGAGATACTTTTTTTTCCCAGTGATCTGTTCACAATATGAATACCTGCCATCTTTTGTCAGTATTTCTTAAAATACTTAGAGAAAAATTGTTTCCAACAAACAAAATTTAATCTAGAAAAGAGTGTGTTGACTTAGATATTTATTAACTTAATGAGATTAATGTGGTTTTGGTCACAAAACAATGCTGTGATTTTGTTTTGAAATAAGTTCTCAAAGCCTTTTAAGAAAGTATTTGTTTTCCTTAGACATGAGCCCTGATAACTCAGGAACAGTCCAAAGTCAGTGTGAAAGTCTTAGTGCAGTTTGTCATTAATGCAGCACATCTTTCCAACTGAAAAATAAAAGCCGTATATTCCCCACAGGTGGTAATAAAAGTAAAGTCCAAGCAGGGGATTCGCTTAAGTATCTCAATAGAAAATATGATTTGCTTATTCATTTTTTAAAAGTGGTTTTGTCTAATGCTTGCCTATATCAAATGTTCAACAGCGAATTTTGGGAATACAGTATTAAGCACTTACGGTAGTAACTTTGGTGCTGCTACAGAACCATTGGGGTTAAGATGACTTTTGCATTGATTCAGGCTGAGAAATGTGAAAAACAACACAGAAGGCTGGAGGAACCAAAGAGGTTATATCAGAGTATCTAAACACTGGACTGAAATATCAACTAAGCTATTAGCAAATGTTAATGTATTAATTGTTCGTGGCAAAGGGCATTGGGTTTGGAAAAGGACACTTTTTGTTCAAAAGAAAAATATGTGGCTGGACTACCAAGTGCTTTAAGAGAAGCTTTTGCTGTGAACATAAATACCACACGTTTCAAGTCTACAACTTATATTTAGTCAAACCAAACAAAACCCAAATAACAGGCAAGCAAAAGACAACTAAGAAACATTTCTTCATTTACCTCTAGTAGTGCATTTGGCAAGTGTCCTGGCTATACTAAGATTAGTCTTCGTTGGCATAAGGCAAAATATGAGGAACTTTTAAAATATTATCTTTTGCTGTTCAAGCGAACTGCAATCCAGGTTAATATGCAAATGTCTATTTGCTTAGGATCAGTTTTCATAGACAGAATAGATAACATGGCAAAACTTATGCCAATACAGATAAAGTGAGCTTTTTTCGGTTTCTTTGGGCGTTTGGATCAGGTTAATCTTGATGCTATTTACATAACATGCTGTTTCCTCCAAAGGTAAGCTTAGATTTAGAACTTGATCTTTAATTTAAAGTTTGCATATGACTTTTCATTCTGCAACAGTGCCTCAGACACCAGGTTTCAGTAGTATCGCACGAATAAGTTGGTTTAAAATCAGAGTTTCTACTCTAACAAACAAAGAAGCTGGAAACTTTACTTCTTTAGCATGATATGAGAATGTTTTATAGCTGCGAGGAGCCACTTGGTTGGCAGGCTCTCTTGATTATATGGAACCAAAGATGACAAAAATAAAAAGTACATTTCCAATTGGAAAATCCAAGGGAAGTTACAAGTTGTGCTTCCTTTGTCTGTGTTCAGCCCTCTTTCCAAAGCTGTCTGATTAGCTGAGAGCACAGATTATAGAGGTGATATGATCTCTCTACTATCATCTTCAAACACACTGGGAACCAAAAGGATGTTTTCCCTCAGTTCCTGCTACAAATGTTTGCCTCTGCTCACCTTTTGAGAAAAAGGCACACAATTGTCAGAGACTGAAGGGCAGTTACCACACAAGGCAAACCACAGAAATAATCACACAGAACCAAACCAATGTTTCTACTGTTTTTACATGACAGAAAAAAGAGCTATTTCTGTCCAGTCTTCGGGTACTAAGTACCATGCCAGTGGTACCTGCGACACAGTAATTGGCAGGGACCATACCAGTAAACGCACCTTTTAAATATAGACAGCAAAATGCTCATTTCAACTCAATAGGTGGTAGGGCTATTTTATAATCCATGTATCTTTTTCAAGAATTCATTTCTTGTCTCCTGTTATCTTCCCAGACTGCAATACTAGAGCAAACATACAGGCTAGTTATTTTATGCAAGCTCAGTAGTAATGTTAAAATAAATTGAAGATAAATAGGCCATCAGAGTATGATCTCAGTCATATGATGATTATTATAGAGCAAGAGAGTTAATTCTGTCTGAAACCAAGCTCCCTTAAAAAACCCCCATCAAATTCCAATTTAGCGAAGTGATGTTAACAAGATGAAAAAAGGTGTGTTACAGGATAAAAAAGTGTGCAAATAGCAGAATGTCCAATTACATACCCTCTGCTGCCAAACTTTATGCTTGTTGCTGCCATAGACAAATACATTTTATATGTCTTCACAGTTACGGCTGAAATATGAAAACCCTGATCTTCCTTCAAACAAAACAATAATCCTAAGTGCACGAAACCTTGCTTGTGTGTCACAACGTGTTAGTCTTGTCAACTAAAAGCAAACTCAGTTGGATGAGATTTTTCAAGTAGATGTAAGAGCTTCACAGAAATAACAGGAGGGAGCAAAAATAGTTCAATCAAAACACAGTCTATATCATACCTCTTTAAAGGGGGTTCCTTGTGTTTAGTTTCCTTAGCACCTTTTTTCTCTTACTAGCTTTTCCTTGTTAATGACTGAATCAGTCAAGTAATGTTTACCTATGGCAGATAACATTAAACTAAACACTAAGTCACTTGTCATTTTGATAATTGAAAAATAAGAAAAAAACCCAAAGGAACAACTAGATAAAATCACCTCATGCCAGCAGGAAAGAGATCTCAAGCGTGACTGGCATTGTACAGCAAGCAATAAAGTGAATGAGACTTTATAGCATCAGAGTCAGATATCAAAGTTCAGAGCTTTTTATAGTTGCTACACATTTCTGTCTCTTTTGTATGATAGCAGCTCTACAGTACAGACTCCTTTACTGAGACATCTCTCTTTTCTTCCATGTGTAAAGAGGAATGTGAAATCTGCCATTTTGCTCCAAGTTATGGTCCCAAGCAAGGTCTTTTGTCTGTAGAGTGTAATGGAAAGCAATTAATCCCTGGCAATATAAACCTTTAGTCATATGAAAAATGCCTAATCACTGGTTTATAATCTCTTGGAGCAGAACCTAATGCTGAAATTAAGTCCTCAAACCCTAACCTTCCTTTTTAATGAATGTCAAGTCCTGGCTTCCTTTAAAGTTTAAGGCCTGTGTTAATTTTAACACACATGCTCCTGTGAAATGCCTATTTAGGACTTCCACTGAGACAAACACTGTAAAGTCAGTGGGATTATACTTTTGATTACAGGTTGTTGACTAGATCAGTGAACTGCCATGCTGCAAGTCCTGCAAAGATTTTTGAATTGTCCTTAATGAGATATTCAGAATTATAAGGTCAGGTGAAGGCTCAGTATTTTCCCCCCTTTTCTGATTTATCAGCTATTTGACATAGTAGCAAGATTTTTAGCAATAATTTTCTAAAACCCACTAGAGTTATACACACGAGAGGGAATTTGTACAGTACTTACAGTTTGAAAGTTTGCTTTCGAGTTTAACAATGAATCCCTGAGAACTTCAAATAAGATCTGGACTCCCACGGTCACCAGCTGAAGTTGTATTTCTTCACAGAAGCAGTTTTACTGCTGAAGTGACAAAACAATATTCCCTGATACCACATCAGCTGGTCCTCTATTTCCTTGCCATTCTAAATAGCAAGAACAATCATGCACAGGAGAACGTACGGCTCTGGGTACATCTCTTACGTTTGCATATAACACCCCTGAACATCATTGGTTTTCTTCATCATGCAGACAACTGTTCATCAGTAACTGGACTGAATTAACTGGTCTTGGTCTCATGTGCCACACATTGCACAACTGAACAGACAATGGCTGAACAGTCTTCAACTCCTCTTGGGGTAATCTATTTGAAACAGATTGTTCATTAAATAACAACAAATTTCTCATCCATGCTCTTATGGTATTCCATCTCAAAGGAATCAGCTTCAGGATTTACTTGACAATTGCAGCTCTAGATCATCGGTTTTGTCCATTCGTATTGAGGAAGGCTGACTTCATTTGGACTACTGCATTCACTTTCACCAATTGTACTGTATTTGTGTGGCAGGCTTTTGGAGTGGGGAAGGCTTCTCTTTTGTGAGAAGATGACACAAACTTCACTCATGTCTGATAAAACTAGTGCCAGCTGGCTGCAAGACAGACCCACTGCTGGGCAAGGCTGAGCCCTCAGCAACAGAGGTATTGACTCTGGGGTAATGTATTTAAGAAGGGTAAAATATTCCCTGTGCAAAAACAAACACACAAAGGAGAGAGAATACATGAGAGTAACAGCTCTATAGACACCAGAGTCAATGAAGAAGGAGGGAGAGGACGTGCTCCAGGGACCAGAGCCAAAATCACACTGCAGCTCATGGTGAAGACCATGGTGAAGCAGGAGGTGCCCCTGCAGTGCATGGAGGACCTCACACAGAGCAGGTGGATGCCCAAAGGAAGCTGTGACCCTGTGGCACTGGAGCAGGCTACTGGCAGGACCTGTGGAGCCATGGAAAGAGAAGAAGCAGGTTTGCTGGCAGGACTTGTGATCCTGTGCAGGATCCATGCTGGAACAGCCTTTTCCTGAAGAACTACGGGCTGTGGAAAGATGTTCTCACTGGAGCAGTTCATGAAGAGCTACAGCCTGTGAGAAGGACTGTTGTTGTGGGGGACTATCTCACGTGAGAAGGACCACACACTGGAGCAGGGAAAGAGTGTAAGGAGGAAGCAACAACAGAGATATTTGATGAACTAGCCATGGCCCCTACACCCCATCTCCCTGTGCCACTTGGAGAGAAGAGGTAGAGAAAAACTGGGAGTTAAGGTGAATCCAGGAAGAAGCGGATGGAAGGTGTTTTATGGTTTGTGTTTATTTCTCAGTATCCTAGTCTTATTTGATTGGAAATAAATGCAGTTAATTTCACCAAGCTAGGTCTGTTTTGCCTGTGATGGTATTTGGTGAGTGACCTGCCTGTCTTTATCTCAACCACAATGTCGTCTTTTGTCTCCCCAGTCCAGCTGAGGAGGGGAGTGATAGGGTGGCTTTGGAAGGTACCTGGCATCCAGCTGGAGTCAAACAATCACATTAATGCATCCCATTCACTAACATTCACTAAATTTTTTTCTATTCCCTAAGTCTTAAACATCTCCAGATTCAGTTGAAATAATGAGACAAAATGGATTGCAAAGAAAATATTTTCTTATACATGTTTGCTCTTCTATCAAGAGTAACTGGGAGCTCTCACTAGAAAGAGGCCTTCGAAATGGTCAGCAATGCAGACCTGGAGGAATGCTTCTGTACTAGTCAGGAATTTTAACATGTCAGCCACAAACAGCTCAATCCCAGATACCAAATCTAGATGTTAAATATAACACAACTCCAACAGTGTTTTCAGGGACTGTGAGTAGTATTTAGTCGTCTGGCTCTTAAGCAGCAATAACTGAGAAGGAAGGCAATAGCCAATTTTGTTCTTCCTACAGACGACAGTTTTATGTTCTCTCCAGTTTTTGATGAACAGCAGAAACAGCAGAATTTCCTTTTTTCCTCCTTTCATCTCTATTCATATGTCAACTTCTTGAGCTCAATGCTGAAAAATGTCACTTGTCATATCCAGACTCTAGTAATACTTTCTTATTGACTTCAGGCAGTTATAGCAATATCGTTTAAATGGATATTGACTTACCTGTAACACAGGCACAGCTTTCAGTTTCTCCACAGTTTTGCACTCTCTGATGACACTATTCACTGCTTACAGTCTTAAGTCATCTCTCAAAGGCTGCATTACACATACATGGCAGAGCTGAAGATGGATGTTTACTGCAAAAATCCCTTTGTCTGAATAATGTTTTTCATTTTAAAATCTCAAGCTGCTGTATCATATATTAGATGGATTAGGCAATAAGAAAAAATATCGCCCCATGTTTTACTATTTTGTAAATTTTCAACACATATTCTGATACTGAAACTATGTCACTCATTCTCTCAGGGTAACTACTCATCATACTCCTCCTCATATTGTCCTACCCTTTTTTTCTGAGTGACAACAGGCTACACATAGGATGGACACTCCGTTAAACTACCATTGCTTCAGAGATATTGAGATTCCTGAAGGAAATCTCTCTCACTGAAATACCTGTGTTAGCTTCTTTCAGCAGCACTCGTGCTTGCAGTTTTAGAGTGCGTTTTTGTTGTTGGTTGTTTTTGGGTTTTTTTCCTACAATATGTAAGTTTCTTTGGGAAAGTTGCTTTTGACGTTATCATTCAGGTTTTCTATTCTCTTTTAACAAAATCAGAACATGTAATTTCATTTCCTTTGCTTTTGTACAAAGAACTGAACTAGTGAAGTTCAGAGCTGAGCTGACAACTGTATTATTATTCTTCCTCACCACACCATTTGGTCGTAACAGTGGTCTCCAAAAGTTAAGACTGTGCTGTTAAGTGTCAGTTAAGTAAACTTCATCTTTGGAGACGAGAAATTTCAGGACAAGTCTCCAATAACAAGGAAAACTTTCTCAGACATCTGCACACTAAAGCACTCGCTGTGCCTTTGTACAGAGGTACCTGCACGTCAGGAGGCACTACACTGCTTGCGAATATTTCCTTCCACTCCACCTCTCTGCACCAATTAATATCATCGTGCAATCTACAGCACTAACTACTGCAGGTTTATAATTAAGATTCCTGGAAACATTTGTGACAACAGTCTGTAAAAAGCCATTTGAGCCATATTTTGTTTGCTCCATAAAGCTCCATAAATCCGTATGTCCATAAAGCTCCACTCTTTTGATAGACAATAAAAGTATCATTATCTATCTATCTATCTAAAGTGGACAAAATAAAAAAAGACATATTTCCACATGGCAATATCACCAAACTATACCAAGTTTCAGTTAGTCACAAGGATCTTTCTTTAGTTTAATATTCTCAAATAATTAATCTTTTCATGACTCAAAGTGTCACTAAATGTCATTTCAAGATCATAGGTGACTTTTTTTTTTGCTGAGCATTTATACTGTCTGAAAATAATAAATATTACCACCCACACTCAGACATTACTTTCTAAACCAGAATAGCATCTGCACCAAAGAACTTCTACTATTCTACATTTCCTAAGTAAAATATGGTGTTCAACTATATCACTTCTTACATCGTCGTTTGAACATGGATTTCAGAAGTATCATGTAGATTACTTTTGCTTTTAATTAAAGCTGAATAAAGTTTACTTTGCAAAAATGCCTCTTGCTTGATTGGGAATAAAACTTGATGTCCTCAGAGGATGGTTCTTGTCCCTAGGTCACTGTGACTACATACAGACCAATTGGCTTTGGATATATGTTAAATCTCTTCCCTGATCAGTATTTAATTGTATAATTAAATAAAATCCTTGGCCACACAAATTTGTTTCTGAGATAACCTCCTCAAAAACTTATTTCTGCATTTTTATAATGCAGCAGCCAATTTTGATTATAAAGACAACCTTTGCAAAACTACAAGGTCATCTTGTGTAGTCAGATTCAAACCGTAAATTGCTCCTAAGTTAAATCCTTCAGGTCTTACTGCTGTAAGATCCTTTGATTAACTTCAATGGCAATTTTTCACAGTTTGAGATTTTGTTACAACAATTGCTTATGCTAAAAAAAAAGGTCCATATGCCTTTCCAGCCAATTCAGCAGCGTTCCTGGCACAAGAAAAATATGCTGGAAGGGCTGCCCGTGCTGCCATTACATCTTTGAATGCTCCTGGGCTTTTCAGGCAGTAACAGTCCCCATACTGACAATTATTAATGACATCTTGAAGAATTCTACAACTATTCCATTAGGGAAAATCAAGTATCATCAAAGGATTGCCAATTATTCCTCTTCTTCTATTATACAAAGATGCCTGTCAGTGAGTGCCGAGGGGGATACATTTAGGTCTTTTACAGTCAGATGATAGGACTTAATATAGGGACATCTTTATAATGAGGGGAGAAAGGGAATCAGAAAGAGGTTGGGCAGATTTTTCATTTTATTCTGTGTTAACCACTACAGAAAGAATACTTTTTTTTCCCTTTTTTTCTTTTTACTAAAGGAGAGAAAAACACATAAACGCCATAAATCTCATAAAGGTGTTTATACTTTCTCTGTCAGTTCTAGAATATACCTTTGTCAGCCTGAAGATTATCTCTTTCTAAAATTTCCTCATGAATTGCTGAAGGTACGAAGTGGGAGGAAAAAAGAGCAAATTGGGTATCAGGACAAGCTGATTGTGGCCAGCGAAGATGTCAGAAGGAGCTCTCTTATCTTCCTTTTCCCATTATTTACCTACTCATACTGCAATAACCATTTCCCTATTGATGAGCTTGTCTCCTTCATATCCAAGTTAAAACACCATACAGAATACCGTAACTCACAGAATACAGGAGCTGCAAATCTGGCTTTGATATGGAAGAGTCCCAGGCTGAAAAACTATAACTTAAGACATTATTTCCTTAAATACAAGCAGTTTAATTTTGAGGACAGATATGCAGTATTTTTTAGCATATATATCAAGTTCTTACACAGTATTATAATTTAAAATAAAGTTTCCTGGTTCAAGTTACTGTAAAGTATGAGAGTAATGATACAATTGACTGAAAAAATCCCTCTGAAGGATTGTTATAAAAATTATTTACACTTTTCAGAAATCAGTTTGAGACTGTTCATTCTTTTATAGTTACCACCTGTTTCTAAAATGAAAAAAAAAAAATTTCTTCATCCTTATCAATACAAAATGTAAATTATCTCTTTGTTCCTTAAATCCAATCTATCAAAACCACTATGCAAACAGAGGACATTATTTGGCTTTTCCATAAGTGGAGTTCATTTTTTTTCATCCCAGCATATTTTCACCTGTCTTCTAACTCAGCTGAATTTTTTCAGGAGTGGGGAAGAACAAAATTGGTCTAGCTACAGGGAAGGAGAAGCACCCATGTGCAACGTTTTTATCCTTTAAGAAAACAAAGTGGAAAAATATGAACTCTTATAAAGCCTGTTTTTTTCCATGGAATTTTCAGGCACAGGGCAAATAATCAGGTTGCAGAGTAAAGAGTTCTGCCCAGAAACCCCAGTGCATCAGCAGTCTCCCAATTGTAGGCATACCAAAAGGAGTCAAGATTAGATCTTCTGTGATGATTTTCAAGATCATCGATTTTGTCTAGGAGGGAATGGGGGTTTTTTTGTGTTGCTGTCAGCACTATCTGCTGAAAAGCAGTTTAGATTGTCCTTGGCTTTTTAAATTCTTTCCTCTCTTGTAGTTACTCTTGCTGCTATATCAGCCAAGGTCACATTAACTGTTTACACATCTGCTTTAAGTGAATGCACAAAACACATTAAATTGCATACATTACTTGCTTTTGACACAGCTGAGATCACTGGAAGGGCCATGTTTTTGATTTAGTCTTTTCTTAGGTTTATTTCTGATTAAGCTGCTGAGTGTATTAAGATCACTGCTGATGCAGACATTCCATACCTGAAAGAAAATATCCCAATCACAACATCTGAGGTCTGCAATCGATTCTCAGGATGAGAACCTCAATGCTGAGTATAAGGCAAATGGTTGATTACTAGACCCCTCTAGAAATAGTACATGCAGCTCTTTCCTCCCTATTTGCACACATGAATGGTACCTAAGAGCACATCAATACACAGACACAGTGTGATAAACACTGACTGCACCAAGAATTTCGACAGCCATGGACATGTGATGGCAGCATGCCATAACACCATCTTCTCCTGGCATAGTATGCTCTAGTTTTTCCATTATGTTATCCCATGTGAGAAAGAAACCGCACATGCTTCTATTTTGTTATTTCAACAGAAGACTCAATAGGTTGAGTTAAATAAAGCATTTAAAGTAATTAAGAACTAAAGATGCAATGAGACATCTATGATTTTTCAAAATAAGTTTGTTAAAATTTCACACTACTCTTTTCCTAAGACTTCACCTCTGAAACAGAAAAATGGTAAAAAAACCTTTCAGGAAAAAGGACAAACTTTAAAAATGTGGTACATTCCCCTTGTAAACAGACTGTGAATATAAGCACCCTCTCCACCCTACTCTAGCTTTGACATTATAATAGCACAGGGTACCACTCATCGATATTCTCCCAGCTGCCACCGACTGATGTCTCATATGCAGGCAGGCCAGTGTTCATCGAAGACACATGCCTAAATTTTACAGAATATAGGATTCAGCTACTTAAGGAAGAAGGGAAAAGAAATGGAAAATAAATGCACTAGCAGCCCCAACCCTATCAAAACAACAATAAAATACACCCTTATCATATATTTCAAAGAACATTAAATAGTTGTTATGCACACACACTTCTCAGAAAAGTTTGATTTATCTACAAAATGATCCTAGAGTTTACCATGTTTTATCCTAAACTGAGATGCCTGTGTCGTCTTACTAGTGAATATTTCAAAGGGTAAAGGGCATATTATATCAGAAAGAGAAAAGGTGAGAGAGTAAAGCTGTGACCGCCATGGAAACAGATATACCAGAGCCATGGAAATGGTTCCTACTGCAGGCACACACTGGAGCATGATTTTCTCAGAGCCAGCTATACTCCATACAGCTTTGCATTTGCCTTCCAGAGCATCTTTAAGTTCCAAGAAAGTCTACCTGTGTACACTGGCAGCACCTCTTCTCTGGGTGTGTGTCTATCAGTAGTGATGTGTACCCTCAGCTTAGCTCTCGAGCGAATAATCCAGACAGTAGCAGCAGCCTTGTGCTGATCCATATGGAGCTCAGCAGGCGCCAGGAAACCCTCCTGAGAATCAAGGTAACACTGGCATGGCTTGCCTCTGCCAAGGTCCTGCTAACAGATCCATGCTGCCGCTGCTTCACAACCTGCTGCAGCCTCTGCTCTGAGACATCCTCTGCTCTGAGATCTGGTTGTGTTTTCTCTACATCTTTATCTCAAAACTAATCACTGTCTTTAAGTTTCATAGGAGTGTATATATCATACCTACATGTACTGACCACTTTTTCTTCAAAATTTATTATGAGTCAACTTCTGAACATCATAGAACTGTTTGGGTTGGGAGGGACTCTTAAAGGCCATCAAGTCCAACTCTCCTGCAATGGCCAAGGACATCTTCAACTAGATCAAGTTGCTCCAACCTGACCATTAATATTTCTGCAAATGGAGCCTCTACCACCTCTCTAAGCAACCTGTTCCATCACAAAACATTTGTGTTTATATCTAATCTGGATCTAACCTCTCAAATTTTAAAACCAATACCCCTTGTTCTAGTGCCACAGGACCTGTTAAAAGATCTGGTCCCAGATCTTTAAGTACTTATATATAAGCATTTAAAGTACTTATAAGTATTTATAAGTATTTTCCGCCCGGTTAACGAACCTAACCCGCTACAATAAGCCTCCTTTAAGTACTGAAAGGTGCACCCAGAGAATTCTCTTCTCCACTTTGAACCACCTCAACTCACACCTCAACAGCCTTTCCTTACAGGAAAGCTGTTCCAGCTCTCTATAATTTCTGTGGCCCTCCTCTGGATCCACTGTAACAGGTCCATGTCTTTCTTGTACTAAGGAATCCAGAACTAGACACAGGACTTCAGGTGGAGTCTCACCAGAGTGAAGTAGGGGGCCTCCCTCACCCCGCTGGCCACGCTGCTTTTGGTGCAGCCCAGGATACTTTTGGCCTTCTGGGCAGTGAGTACACGTTGCTGGGGCATGGACAGATTTTCATCCATTAGCATCCTCAAGTCCTTCTCAGCAGGGTTGCTCTCAGTCTCTTCATCCTCCAGCCTGTACTGAGGGGTAGCAAGCTGGGGTTTGAAGGCTTTTATGGTGAACCTCAACAGTCAGCAGAAATGAGTGTGCCTGCTTATTTCAACTATTTTTCTCCTGGTTCATTTCTCCAGTCGTTGCTAGTCTGAACCTGGAGAAGCATCAAGAAAAGTAGAAATATGATTAAGGATATTAAGACAGAAATATGGAGTTTAAAGCTTAAGTACAGGAAACAAGTACTTTGTTTCATAAGCTCTCCTTATCTTTAATATAGAATAGGGGCACAAGGGATGTTCCTGATCAGGCATCAGCAGTTTCTCCATCTTTGAAGATGATGGAGCAAAGTGTGACCCTTGTTCTATCTAACACATTTAACCCCTGGATGCCACTTTAAACTGCTACATAGATCCACTGCTTTACTGTAGATTTGCTAATGCATAAGTGGTAACACTTCAATTGCTCCAAGGGTTAACTGATTTCTCATTCTCAGTAGATATTACAAATTTTTGTCAGCATAAACAAAGCTAAGGTCTCATAAGATATAAATTTGGCTTGGCTTTATTCAAGCTGGCGTACTTAATCAGCATCACCTCAAGGCATTCAGGAACTAGAACTTGCTGTGCAGGAAGACTTTGGCACAGTATTTGCTGTGTGGGAAGGGTTATGCCTGCAGACAAGAGAGATCTGGCTGGAATAAACTCAGGTCATTGACAAAGAAGGATGGTTTCACACAGCATGAAGAACAGAAGTACACAACACTGAGAGAAAGATGCTGAGGGTTGTTGAGAGTGTCTGTGGTGGGAGAGGCAAAACAACAGTTTGGGGAAGGAAAATTCATCCTGTATGTGAAAAAAACTACACCTCTACTATCTCTTCAGAAGCAATGACAAATGTGATCTGATGGAGTAGTGCAGGAAAGCACCACTTCAAATAACCCTGTGTATTGGGTTTGAGTGGCAAGGTTTTGGGGTGTTGGGAAGGGCACAGGGCTGGCATGTGGGAGAATATGCCAGAAATTTCCTCCATGTTTGACAGAGCCACTGCTGGCAAAGGCTGAGCCCATCAACAACAGTGGAAGCA
This sequence comes from Falcunculus frontatus, assembly GCA_013398115.1. NCBI lineage: Eukaryota > Metazoa > Chordata > Aves > Passeriformes > Falcunculus > Falcunculus frontatus. The sequence goes on along the minus strand of VZRV01010959.1, from coordinate 61,307 downwards.
CCTCTGGGATAATGTATGGAAGAAGAGGGAAAACCTGTTATTGCACAAGAGAAACTGCAGCCAGAGAAGAGAAGAATAAGCATATGTGAGAGAAAGAGCTCTGCAGTCACCAGGGTGAGGGGAGAAGGAGGGGCAGGGGGTGCCCCAGCTACTGGAGCAGGGCTCCCCATGCAGCTGTGAGGGATCCCTGAGGCAGCTGTGCCCCCACGGCCCATGAAGGCCCATGATGGAGCAAATGTCCACTTGTAGCCTATGGAAGAGGCCATGTCAGAGCAGGTGAGTGCCCAAAGGAAGCTGTGACCCCATGGGAAGCCCATGCTGCAGCAGGCTTCTGTCAGGACCTGTGGACCTGCAGGGATCCCATGTTGGAACAACCTATACCTGAAGGACTGTACCCCGTGGCAGGGACCCCCAGTGGAGAGGTTCATGAAGAACTGCAGTATGTGGGAAGGACGTATGTTGAAGAAGTTTGGGGAGAACTGTGTGAGGAGTAGGAGAAGTGTGCTGGAGCAGGAATAGTGTGAGTCGTCATCCCTCTGTGAAGGAGGGAGCAGCAGAGACAATGTGTGAATCTTTGACTGCAGCCTGCATCCATCATGCCCCTGTGGTATGAGGGTAAGGTAGAAAATCTTGGAGTTCAGTTAAGTCCAGGAAAAAGGGAGGGGTGGAGAAGGTGTTTTAAGAATCTGTTTTATTTCTCATTATCATAGTCTGATTGGTAAAAAATTCAATTAATTTCCCTAGGTTGAGTCTGTTTTGCTCAAAATGGTAACTGGTGTGTGATCTCTCCCTGTCCTTATATTGACCCAAAACCTTTCATTTTATCTTCTCTCCCCTGTCCAGCTGAGGACAGGAGTGACAGAGAAGCTTGATAGGCACCTGGTGTCCAGCCAGGATCAGCTCACCACACCATGTAGGAGGGAAAGCCACAGGGTAGATCAGACTCCTGGTGTCAAAACTCATCGCCAACTCCCATACACTTCTCTCCACTTTGTGTAGAACAAGCAGTTTTAGAGGAATGTTTTGCAACCACCCTCTTAAACCTGCAGATGATCGTTTTACCTGAGGGAAAGTCCCTTTCCAGCCCCAAACTCTAAAGTCAAACAGAGTCCAGAGCACAGACTCTGAGTATGTGTTTTTCTTTTTTTAAAAGAGCCTTAATAACTCAAGCTGTAGGTATGTAAGACTGTACAGTTCACTGGGAACTAGAAACGTTCCTATTAGCAACAGGATTCACACATACAGTATAGATTGAATGTATCAAGTTTTTTACTTATTAATTCATTTCGCTTTGACACAGATGACCCATCTTTTATATTTATGTGTAAGAATAAACATGAAGCCTTGGCTGGCCTTACTGCTCTTATAAAATTTTACTGAGGTGAAGGTCACAAAGCACTTTGCAAAACATACGTTCTGCTGGTATTCATTTAGTGAGACATGGGGACTTCTGCCTTCCAGCAGGCCTTTTAGCCTCTCCACCTCTGCTGTACTATTTGTTTATCATGAAAAAAAAATAAATTTTAACTCTCAATGGTAAATCAGAAGGTTTCTTTTAGACTTTTCATAAATCAAGTGAAGCAGTCAATTGCTGTTAAAACAGTTTGGCTTCCTTCATTTTAGATACTGGCACTTTTCATGTACCAAATCCCAGCGTGTTTCTTGAGCTATTTGCCAAGAATAACTTCTGGAAAGATTCTCCACTATGCCAACTCAATTGTCTCTTTCATTTTGATCTTTACCAGTACTAGAACTCTGGTTTGGAATTACAGCAAAGCCTGGTGAGATCTGCTCTGTGGACATGTGTTTAGCAATTAGATATTAGTAGTGGCTTACAAACTGCTTCCTCATCTGCCACAGCAGTATTTCAGCTGGTGCTTTGCAAGTGTGCCAGGATATTCCTGGACTGAGCTGCCACAGATGTCTCTGCTGAACCTTCAGTATTATTGCCTCTGCTAAGATGGTAGCTCTCAATAACAACTCATGCTGGAGCCAAACATTTTCACAAATTCCCTCTTTCCTAGACTGTCTTTCTCACTGCTATTTGACCTCATTAGGGTGATGAGTATCTTTTGCAGGAAGGAGAAATGATTATTACCACCAGTAATTTCTGTATATTTTATCAGCTGTGGGATTTTCTAAAAATTCTCCATAGTTCCAGTGTTTCAGAAACACAACATCATGTACCCAATTTCCTCCTCATTTGTAGTTTCTGAAACTTTGAAAGCTGGGAACAGGTTTTTCTGATTGGTTTTTGCTTACATTTAGTTCCATCTTCCAACATTGAACGAAAACATACATCAGCTTTAAGGAAGTGCTGTCATATTAAATATTTTTGCTTATATTGGAGGAATAGTAATGTAATATGGAAGCATGCAACTGCCCCCTTATACTATGTGTTATCCAAGCAAACTGGAAAACAACACCTTAAACAACTGTATTGGACATTTAGACAGACTATTGGATAGAGGACAAGAAAAGGAAAGGCAGAATAGATATAGAAAGATAACATGGCTTTAAATCATAGTCATTCAGCAGATCTGTGGCAAGTTCAGGAGCAAGCAGAACTCAGATTCTTTGCTCACAGTGCCCTCTGCAACAAACCCCAAAAGCTCTGTGGATACACTGAAGAATCGCCCTAACCATTTTCTTCTAAAGTTTCATATTTTTCTGTATTAAAATTGTCAACACATGATGTTTAGTTCCCATTTCTCTGTGGCAAACCTTTCATCCTCATCATTGCTCTTACCACCGACACTAGCGTGGCCTCACTACAGTCCTTGAAAATGGTTCCACTTTACAACAGGAGGGGCAAATACCAAAAACAATCAGGCATAACCATACTCCAGGTAAAGCATCACATGAGAGTTTAATCTTTCCCCAGATTTGGTCCATTGTCTTTAAATGAATCTACTTTTTATTATGCATAAACTGTTTTAACCCCAGTTCTTCGGCACTGATGATAATATTTAATGTGGTGCTATATTTTAAGTCCCATATTCCACAGTTCCTTCTAATGTTAAACATCTCTCATACATTGGTGTAGCTGGGAGCAATCCTGGCATAAGTTTTTCTAATACACAGATTTTATTCCTTGCACTGGATCTGAGATTCATCATAACACCAATCTGGAATTCACAGTTCAATTAATTTTTCATTTTATTTTAATGACCTTTCTGGAAAGCAACTCACTAGCATTTGTTTTATTATTATTATAATCTTCCATTGCTTAGCTTCCTCAATCAAACCACATTACAAGACAATTTATTCTCTCTTCATGATTTAGATATGGTTTAATGGTAATAAATGAAACATTATATTATGAGAGCAATCCTCCTCAATCAACAGATTAAATTCTTAGAGATCCAGAGCCAGAAAGCATTTTCAACTGTCTCTTACTTTAACACCTCCACATTCATAGAAGGTTCCACTTGCAATAAAATCTGTGTCACACATGAAAAACAGCCAAATATGGTTGCATAAATCAGTAGGTGAGCATTCCTGTGAGCACAGAATTGAAAAAGCAGAATTTCACCATACCCTACTTTCTTTAGCTTGCCAGGGGTTATTGAGGAATGAAACTTTCCCTCCCCAGAAGAAAGTGTCTACATATCAATCTGGAATTGTAGGAGATAAACCCCTGGCTTCCTGGGAGACTATTCTGTCTCCAAAAAACTTTACCCACAAAACAGGTTTTTCCATATTTAAAAGGGGTGCTATCTATTTAGAATGAATGATTGAAATGCAAAAATGAGGCTAAAGTAAAAATCCTGTGATTTAAAAATACACAGTACAAGGACATCCAGAATCTGCTCTAACTACGTGCAGCTTGAGGCCATCTTAGCTCTCAAGGCAACAAGTAGTTGTGCATTTATCTGGGGAATGCAAACCCCCACTTTACAGCATCTGAAGTTACTTGACATCAATGATTATTAATCACCTCCGCTGGGATGATGGAGTCAGTAAGATTTGGCTTGCACAGCTGCAATGTGATATCCAGCAGGACTAGAACAAGACAACAGCCATCCATAGATCAAGTAGCTCTCAGACAACACAGGAGAGGACCATAATCTGATGCCTCTTGACAAGATTGCTTGACGATTGTGAAGTACTTTGTATGCTTGCTGTCTTCTAAAAGACATTGAGAACACTTACTAATTAATACATGCAAAAGTACAATAACAGTCTGGCCCTTTCCAAAGAGCATTGTCCTTATTGGGGCTGTCATAAAAGACAAAAATGTTTAAATCAGAAATGATTGAATGAAAGAGCTCCTACGGAATGAAATATATAGATATGTATACACAAATGTGTAGGTTTTATGGTAGCTTGAAGTCAATTAACTGGATAAAACTGTTCCTAAATTGGTTTATAGAACTGGCAAAGATTGATGCACCCTTGAGTAAGAGACACTGCCAAGCCCCTTGAAGCATACTTGAACATATATGTATGTAATAGTTGTAATGAAAGGGCACCATCTTCCCACCTATCACTCACTTTAGAGAACGGATTCTAGCTCCTAAAGCATTTGCCAGACAGACTTAAAACTCAAGAAAACTTAATATTTATAACTATTCATATTTGACCCCAGCGTTGCCAGACTCTTAAGAGAAACACCACGAGAATCTCACCCAGGGAACCCTCCTCTGCAGCTGCGAGCACGCACAGCACAACTGACTCCTCACCTTCCTCCTGCTGTGCCTTCCTCAAACACCACCTATTCTACTTGTCTTCTCCAGGTGAAACCAAGAAGATCTGAGTGTTAGCTAGGAGTGCTGAATAAGGCCTCTTACACAGGCAGGTGTTAATTTGTTCAAATTAAGGAATATCAAGTCATTAGAATATCCTGGCTTGTTTTCACAATAGTTTCACTGTAGAAAAGCTGAGGCTAAATTCTCCAATTCTGCTCTTAAGCTCCTGCTATGTAGCTTTTCAGCCACATATTTTCCCTTATATTTGAGATGCTATTGGAGCAAATGAGCCAGAAAACAAATCTGAGAGGATTTATCTCCAGCTACAGGGGCAACACAACTTTATATACACCTGACATTTCAATCCCCAGTTAAACATGAACTTGAGCAGAAAAAAATATATAATTGCCCAAACATTATTCCATTCACAGACATCAGGGAAGAAACTGTAAGCAGATCAAACTCACAGCTGTGCACCACATGTTTAACTCTAGATTTCTTTTTATCTGTATGTCAAGTACCGTAGCAAGATCAAACATGAAAGTTTCTCTTTAGTATCAGTCCCCAGGCCCCAAAAGTTCATAGAGTGAGTAGCCCTATGTTTCCTACCCACAGAAAACATCTCTCTCAAAAATAGCTACTTTTAAGGTGTTTTACAAGAACTTAATGTGTAATGATGTGGGGTAACCCCACCCCCTCCTCCCTCAAGGGGCATCTGCTCTACGTTTTGTGGTTTTGTTGAAGGACTAGGAATTATACATGAATGCATTAGACTTGTGATGAATTTAAGGGTTAATTTTATGTAAAGAGGTGAAGAGAGTTTGCTTTGTCCAATTTGGTAGAGAATTGCAGGCTGAGAGTATTTTCCAGTTTTATCAGAGTTAACGCACAGATCAATATACCTTTTACCCAAGTATTTTTTACTCCTGTCACATTCAGTGATTATCTAAGGTAACAGATTTTAAAGACAGGTCTTCTGATCCTGGTGAACTTTCCAGGCTTGATTTTTCAAAGAAGCTGTAATGAAGGGTTCGATTTCTACAGCAGTGTATGCTGAGCTTAAAACACAGCATTGCAACACCATTATACTCTAAAGTATAAATAAAAGAATGTAAATTGAAGGAATGAAGTCTTCAGAGATTTAGTTTGCATGTTAAAAATGAATATAACTAAATAGAAAAGTACAGTATATTGCTCTGTGTATAGTTTTTCCCTGAAAGTCATGACCTAATAGGTTTTTCATAAGGTAGAAGGCGAATACAAATGAATAAACAGCAATGATGTAAAATAACATAGGGGAAATAGAAAGTACTTTGGTACTACTGGTATTGGAAAAACTCCAGAGTGATAGACATTGTGATGGTCAATGAAAATTATTTTTTCATTAACAGTTGCACATTTCCTGACGTTTGAGAGGGGTTGAGCGTCTGATGACCATACCTACCATTCCAGTTGGGGTACCCTCATGTAAGGTCAATCTATAGATTAAAAAGAGATACTAGAAGCCAATACAGGACATAATTGCTACTAGTATGATAAAATTTGTTAGGTTAGATCATCAATTCTCAGTTTGGACCACTGCAGAGAGCAGAGACCACCTTCATTTTGAGCAAAGAACACTGTCAGTATTGCCTTAAGGGCCTTCTTCCATAAAACCCAAAGTAGACCTGCTCATTCTTGTCCAGATCCAATTCTTTTTGTTCTTGTTTGCTTGTTTGTTTTAAGTAAATCCATTTAATCTTACCCTACTAATCAAGTAGAAGAAAAGACCAAAAGTAAAACCTGACTGTAAATCAAAAGGTAATTCAGAAAAAATCCTACAGGTGTGCTTAGATAAAAGCACTGTGACTCCTTGTCACAGGGATTCCAAAGCTTGCTTTGAAAGCATTGTTTCACACTTATGATACTTCCATGTTATTTTCTAGGCAGGTGTTACAAAGAAAAATAATTATTTCCTTATACAAGCATCTAAATGTGGCTCAAGAATATGCCACAGAATATTGCTTGGTATTAAGATTTAGCTCACTGACTTCTGTGTTTATGCACTATTCCAAGCGGAAACACGAATGTGACTAGGGTAATACTTCCTTATATAAGAGTTAGTGTCATCCTTTTGGGAAAAAATCACCATGATTTTCACAAAATTACTGAGTTTTGTTGGCAAGGCCAATTCAAATTCCAATTTTACCCAGAGCAATGGATGCTCTTTTTTCATATGGTGACAAACAGAAGTAAAAACATGGTACTATTCTTAAGCAATTTACTGAGATGAAAATCAGTTTTATTTCCACCTGTACAAAACTAAATTATTTGTTCATAATAGAGTAGCATAAAGAAAAATAAATACAAAACCCACTGCAGCAGAGAGACAAATGCCCTACAAAGATACAGTTGTATCTAATCTTATTAGGCACACACACACTATGTTAGTAATTGCATTAACAGACGTATAAAACACAATCTGCTAGAACACTATTCATTTTGTCTGCTAATGGAAAACAGACTACATTCTCTTCCTCACCTTCAAGTAGGATTTTAATTTTTCTTTCTGGAAATAATTGTTTCCTTAAATAAACACCTCTTCCTTGCTACTCTACTGTCTGATGAAGGACTCCAAGCCAACATATTACCTCTATCTCCAGAGCTTACTTTCCAAAGGAAGGTATTCATCATGTCAAATAATCAGTATATAAAAAAATGTTATGCATTTAATAGAATATTTAAGTGTATATAAAAGAAAGCCTGCAGCAATGACACAACAGCACATAAAATATCTTTACAGATTTTCTGTTTTCGGATATATCCAATTTCAGAACCTGTCTCAAAAACATGGACAATAAATTATTTTATTCTTCCTTATCCACACAAAGATTTTTTTCTCATTTAAATCAAATTAAACTCAAAGTCTAATTCAACCATTCCAGAGGAATTATTACACAATATAAATGCCAAATTACTGAACACACACAGGCTGTGCCTTGTCTCCCACAGAATAAAAATACCTCCACCGATAAGCTGGCTTTTATTAACCTTCAGTCTATATATCATTGTTCAAGGCAATCATTCAAGGAGAGTAATGAAAACAGAAAAGAGTGAATTTGATTCAAAGCTAAATAAGTTTAGTTATCTTGGCAAAAGCAATACTAGCACAGCTTCTGAAGGAATATTGAGTACTCTACAAGTTCCAGCTTAGATTTGTTTATTCTCCTGATGACTGTAACAAGATCATTACTTCATGATACACAAACAAATAATATTAAATAACTAAAACCAAGAACTGTTTTATAATGGTCCCAGTAAAATGATATTCTTCATGCTTCAGAAATACAAAGAAATTCATCATAGAACTGGTAGGAGGTGTTGCTGGGTTTAAAGTACTCACCCAATCAGTAAAAACTAATTTCTGTTAAATGGCAATAAAATAAGACAGTAGCAAATGCAATAAAGAAGTTTAATCAAGCAGTAGTCCCATATAGATGGTAGAAAAAACTCAGTTTGGTGAATAAACGGAGAGGGAAGGTAGATGGAGAAATAAATGCCCTAAACTTTCATATGCAGCTCTGGAAGAAAAGCGTAAGCCAAATGAAAATCCATGAAATTTAATCTACTTGCCTTGGTTATTTTTATCTATTTCTATTCCATTATCTAATATCTATTAGATTCTATTGCCTATTTCCATCTATTTTTAAAACATGTAAACAGCTCTTAATGACTATTGAGCCGTAGCACTTACTGCTGAACTTGACTGAAGTATTTCTATAGAGAAATTACAACACTTATAGCATCATTCATCTGATGTTTGCATTTCTACTGGATCAGAAGGAGCAAGTATAGTTCCTACGTCATGTCATCATCAGTTCTGTCACAAAACACCTAAATTCATTACCAGTCAGAGCAAAACAACAAAGATGGAAAAACCCTAGAGAACAATAATTTTCCTAGTGACAGAGCTGCTCTGCCTTCATCAAAAGCTGGTAGTAGGGTGGCCTGAGAAGAAAAATATATCCTTTCTGCCTCCAGAACTCATCATGCATAGTAGGAGAGACTTTTCAAATGAGTCCAGTGAAAACAGACCCTGTTCAGCCGCAGGAATAAAGTGCAATGGCAAATGGCAGAACTACATCAGTTTACACCATCACTTGAAAGCACAGTTTTAAGGCACCACTTTCAGGCACTCAACTGCAAGTTAAGCAAATGCCAGCATCCAGTAATTACAACTGTTTGTACATAAAATAGTTCTGGCTCCACTATGAAAGGCTACATAATTTTTGCATCTTCTCAGCTTTTGCTTTAGATTTGTCAGAAGATTTTAATACATGCTCAAATCAATCAAAGTAAACAGCAAATCAGATGTAAGGGTAAGTTTCACAATAATATATTCATTTGCAGTTGTTAAATTTGAATGTTTGAAATCTGGATTTATCTCTTAGTGCCACAGTCTAGTTGACATGGTGGTGTTAGGCCACAGACTGGACTCAGTGATCTCTAAGGTTTTTTTGAACCTAATTGGTTCTTTGATCTACTTTTGCAGATTGCTTTTCTATCCATGTACTCATCCTGAGAGCAAAAAAGGTGCTTTTTTTTAATGATCTAATCATTATCCTATGACCATGAAGATACACTGGGTTTGATTAATAAGAAATACTTGTATCAAAATGTCAACAGTTAACTGGCTTCCATAACACTGGGGTTTGGGTGCTCTGATAATTTTCTTACCCTTCTGTTAATCTCATGGAATTCAGCTCTTCATACTCTTGAGTACACAACTCTATACTTTGAATTCCTTTTCCTGTAACCCTCTGTCCTGATTTCAGCTGGAATAGATTTAATTTTTCTTTTAGTAGGCTGATAAAGTGCTGTGTTTTGGATTTAGTATGAGAATAATGGTGATAACACTCTGATGTTTTGGTTGCTGCTGAGTAGTGCTTCCTCTAAATCAAGGACTTTTCAGTTTCCCATGCTCTGCCCACAGGCAGGTGCACAAGAAGCCAGGAGGGAGCACAGCCAGGACAGCTGAGCCTAACTTGCTAAAGGGATATTGCACACCACAGAAAATCATGCTTTGTATATATCCTGGGGGGAGTTGGCTGTAAATGACCATTTAGTGCTCATGGATAGGCCGGGCATCAGTCAGACGGTGGTGAGCAATTATAGCATGCCTCACTTGGTTCTCTCAGGTGTATTTCTCTTTTCCTATCGTTACGCTTTTTATTAGTAGTAGTATTAGTACATTTTATTTTGTTTCAATTTTTAAACTGATTTTATTGCAACCACAAGGTTTACTTTTTTCCCCTCAATTCTCCTGCCTTGCTTGAGCAAGGGGAAAGTGAGTGAGCAGCTGCATGGTACTTAGTTGCCAGGGGGGCTAAAGCACACCACCCTCCCTTTTTCCTAGATCCCATGTCTCACCTTCTCACAAAACAAACAGGCTACACAGGCTTATGTTCAATGCCAAATGGCTGCCCTTCAGACTGGATATGGGAGAGGCAGAGCTGTGCCTCTGACTTGGATCAAAAATAAAGAATAAGAAGCCAGATCTTAAACTCAGATTATGCAAGATTGAGGAACTACTGTGACGCAAGTAGGAAACAGCACTGTAAGGCAGTATGTTAAAGGATCTATGTAAAATTTAGAAAGATGCACAGAAAACTGGCTAAAAGAGGGTTCATCCAAATTAAGAGATACAAAAACCCAACGAAACATACAAAAAACCACCCCCTCCACCAAATCCAGATTAACTATTAAGTCCTAAAACTGGCTTAGAGTGCCAGAGAATAACAAAGGTTTGTTATGCTACAAGTGAAGTGTAATAAGCTCAAGAATGATTAAAAAATTGAGGTCAGTTAGAGCAGGCTGTCATGAGGTGCATTACAGTTTAAATATGGGCAACTTCCCGGTGTTCTTCCTGATATTTCAGATTTTTGAAATGCATGTGATAGGTGACTTCACAAAATGAGGGCAGCACAGATCTGTTTACACACACAGTCAAGGTAAGAATGAACTACATGGGAGTGAATTCTTCTCAATAAAATGATCATACAATATCTCAGATTCCCATAAAACTCAAAGCATTAGGTAAAATTTAGTATGCCACTGACAGGAAAGTAGTACAAATTAACAAACACATGGAGAACAATCATCACAGACTGGAGAAAAAACAGAGGAGAATTTATGGCAGAATGAAACAATGCCAGGAGCAGTGGATAAGAAACAGAGCTAGATACCCAGCTATCCAGGAGAAAATATTAGGACACGAAAGAAGCCCTCAAAAAGTTAATTACTGACAAACTACCTTTGTGGGGTTTCCCTCTCCACTAAAAAAAATCACTTTTTTCTTGTGATACAACACGTAACTGTTTGCACAGTAGCAATATTGGCATGTCATCACTGCTGTACATCAGGGGACGTGCAAAGCTGAACCTTAAAGCTCTTTAACAAGTGTAAGTGGGAAGAAAACGAGCTCAAATCCCTAGAAACAGAGGAACACCTTAATTTATACCAGTAAGACTCTAGAAGCTGTAAGACCAGTCTGAAATACGTGATTATTGAACAATATAATTTCTTCTAATCTTTCTCATAGGACTTCTGTGCTCTTAGTTATTACGTGTGTTCTTACCCCATCAACATATCTTATCTTTACTTAATGCTTTATGTACCTTGGTTGTCTCAAGACATGGGTACAAACAGCTTGATTCTTCATCCTCAGATGTGATGTTTCTCCAAGTATCCAGTCCCAAATTAAACCTCAGATTTGCATCCACTTGACTCTGAACCAACAAATTATCATGCAGACCAGAAAGACAATAAGCCATGAAAAAAATACTCTTGATCTGGTAAAAACCCATCCCTCCTATGTGGTTTATTCATGTAATTCAGGCAAAATAAAGGTAGGATTCAGAAGAATTTAAGCAGCGTTAGTCAACGTCAAAGTGTGTTGTACAAAGTATGACAAGTAGAATTCTGAATGTTGAGATAAAATGATAAATGAGTAGGGATCAATTAAAACTATAGAAAATTCAAAACTTATGTGGAAATCTAGCACACAGCCTTTACAAATATGGTCATTCGTGACTGCAAGTTAGACAGAAGGGTATCTAAGCAAGTTTCTAAACTTAGTATTTTTCAAGCACATTCACATCCAGTAGTTCTGTTTGGACTCCAGCAATGTGACTCCAGCAAATAGTTGCTCCTAAAGTTAGCAATTAGCTGTCATCAACCCTCTTCCCTCAGTTAGCTTTGGAGAAGATCCACTAGGGATCAGTTTGGCCCCAGAACTTTGATAATGAGGCTGTGAAATCACTACATGCAAGGAACACACAAAAAAAGCCCTAAAACCAAGACCAAACAATGAATCCTTAACGCTCTTAGAGAAATGTGTTAGAAACATCTACCATGAGAGTTTTTAGCAGCTGTCACAATATCGACCAGTAAAATCACAGGATGAAACCAATCTACAAATTTCATAGTATCAAGCACCGAATTTCAACAGGCAGCTGTTCAAGTTGTCACTTTTTTTTTAACTCTCTCTGCATAATTTCTATGGCTTAGCACCAGAAAGCATATACAACTAAAAACTGCCAGTCACATTTATACTAGCTGATGTGCTACTACCATTAATTTTCCTTATCTCATGTTATTTCTCAGTATACAATGTTAAAGCTGTCAAGATATATTTTCCTGGCTCTTGTCCTGTTAACATTCTAATTCATATACATGACAGACCAGCTTTCATGGTTGTGGCAGAGAGACTGAAGCTATGCTTCTAAAAAAATATATTTCTTGCAAAAAAAAGTAGGAGCCCTAGAAGTTGCTGTATAAAACTCACAGAAAAAACATCTCTAGAAAAGAAAAAATAGTGAATGTAAAAAAGGAAAAACAGCATATCATTCTCTTGTTAAGTTCTGCTACATCCTTAAAGTCACATTCAAATCCCACCCTATTTATGGCCACTTTTGAGCAAGTGAATGAAGTGATTTTTGTAGAGAGTTTACTGGCTTGTGTTTTATCCCTGTTCTCAACCCCCCCCCAGAGCACTGCTTATAGAAGAAAAGCAAGGCTTTGAAACAGCAAAAAAAGAGCAGCTTTTGTGGTGTATTTCAGTTTCAATGGCTCTGCTAAAATTCCTTCCTTCAACTTCCCAAGAAAATCTCTACTCTTAAGAGATGCTGTGTTCAGATGCAAGAGGCCCCTTGTGTAGATTTGTAAATTCAAGCTTTGTATCAATCCCCTTTACTGTTTATTAAAATGATCCTTCAGTCATGTCAGAAATACTCTACCTCTAGTCTTTCTTTAGTACAGCTCTAGGAGAAACAGCAGTCTCTTTCCAGCTGAACTGTTTTGTGTCTCTTAAAACAAGGTCAAGAGAAATGAAGGCAGAACTGGGAGAACGAGGCAGAATCCTTTAGCAAAGCCTCTTGAATTGCGAGATTCCTCCTTGTCAGCATCCACCAGTGCGCATGACTTTTCAGTCCAATGCCATTCATTATCCTGTGCTATTCCTCTGGTTGTGTTTAAACCATCCCATCACTGTTTGTGGCAGTTCCCTCCATTACTTTCTTTAGGCCATCTGAAAAGCAGGACACCTCCACTCCTTGTTTCCAGTTTTTATCCACTGCAAAGGACTGTTCAGATAGCCCAAATGAAAGATACCACATCAAATATTATATTCAACTGCACTTTAAGGAGAAAAACCTCCAAGAGCAATCCTTCAATAGCCTAGTATTTTTGTTAGGACTATTTTTTGGACAATGGGTAATGTTTTTATTTCATACTTTTAGGTCAGAAATATTGCATTATCCGTTAGAAAACCACTTTAGCTTATGCTTAAACTATTACCAAATAAAATGCTTCTGAAGAGGACTTCAAGAAGTAATCACATTTACTTAATTTGCTCCAGCCTTCCACATATAATTTTATTTGCTCAAAAGCAGCATCACAGTTATCATTCAAAATCAATGACTTACAGAGTAACATATTTAAAAAATCAAATGTATGTAAGCTTTACCACATATCACTGATTTTCTTATTCACTACTTTTAACAGCATTAATGTCACCTAAAGACCTTTCCATCTGTCAGTGTCAGGTGTCTCTTAACCATGCCATTTTAAAATCATTTTTATACCTCAATACCCTTCAGAGCTACAAGCTGTCATTGCATTCTGGGACTGATAGAAAGCACTCTCACTGAATCCCAGAATTTCAGCATCCCACTGCAATTTTGCCAGGAGCCTGCAACCCCAGCATCCCACAGGTGCTTATGCTACTGCAATAATCCAATGAGTATTTTCACATGCTTTCAGAGAAGAAACAGAGGAAACAACATAGTGGCAAACTGCTCATTTATCACATTAATATTTTAGAGGCTGGTTAATTTATACTAACTTAGTTGCATGCATCTGCCTAAGAATGTGGCTATTACAGCCACCAGAGAAGGGAAACGCTGGTGCTGTTGGGCACCTGCCGGGCTGGTGCTCAAATACCAAGGAACCCCAAAGTGCCAGGCAAGGGTTGAAACTGGCCTGACTGGTGGTTCCTGCACTGCCAGCTGCTGAAAAGACACAATGAAAACAGCCAAATTCTCAACTACCTGCTGATGGGCTTTTGTTAGTGAACTGGGGGAAATGGTTCTGGAGGGAACTCTACACACTGGGCTGTCCCCAGACCTGCCAAGACACAAAGCATTTCTGGGAGCTCATGTTCTTGAAAAATAAAGTGCTATTTCCCCGTCCACTCTGCTTTCTGATGTGAAGATCCATTAGAAAAGCATTTAAAAGCAAAAATCACACATGAAAATAAGGCGACATTAGAAAGTCCAGTTTAATTAATTTTTCTCACTTTTGTAGAAAGTCCTTCTCTGCTTACATCACTGTTCTGTAAACTCTTTCTAGTAAAAAATGTTTAGTTAAAAATTGAGGAGATTTCAGTCTTTTCTAGAAGCAGTGGAAATTGATGTTCCACTTGATGGAAGAGAGAGTAGAGGGTGAAAGGAAACGGGTTGTGCTTGGTTTTGACCATGTTTTCTGATGTATTTGTTAAATTGTATTTAACTGGTTTATTTATTTTTCTATTCTTAAGGCAATCATTCTATTTTCTTTACACACCCTTTGAGAAGGTCCAGTAAAGAAGAGACTAAGATAATAATTAATATAAGAATACGCTTTGGTGGAAACAAAGATTCATTGAACACAAATAGGAAGAAGTATTTTTGGGAAAAACAGTGCAGCATCTGCTGCTATTGTTGCAGTTCACATGGGCAAACTGACAGTCAGTGTTTGCATCCTCTTGGACACACCTTTAGCATATGAGTTTGAAATCTAGGATCAAAAATTGAATTTTATCCCAAATATTTGTTCAATAAATAAACCCAGACACGTTGTAAATTCTTTTCTAACACTAAAAATCTACCTCTCTTCTCCATCTCCAGAGGAAATTACTGACCATTCTTCTCAACTGCCTTCTGGAAACAGGGGATCATACCAACTATTTTAAAACATCAAGTCCTCTGGAAAATATTAGCATCTCTTACACTGATGCAGAACAAACTCAGTTTACTGTGAAATTGTGCTGTTTGTAAGCTATTTTTGCTGGCTGGCTGTACCAGTCCCTGGATAAGGGAGACGTAACAGAGAATTATTCAAAAGCAGTTTAGCTCCCTGGTCTTGGGAAACATGAAAGCCCCAGCTCCCAGCCCAACTTACTTGAACAGGAAACAAATAGGAGATGCCCCTTCTTGGATCTCATTCCTGGCTGCTCTATCTGCTTGTGAGGTGCTCCGAGGAGCACTGGAGCTCTGCACTTGACATGCTCAATATGCCAGAGCTCAAACACCGGCCTCAGGCTCTGAGGCTTGACATGAAGAGGTGACACAGCCTAAAAGCTCTTCGAAAAATGCAGTGGTGGAAATACTGCCACAGTACAGCATACTTTCATTAAAACCCAAATGGAAAATACTGAATTACAGACAGCACAGTGCTTCTACTCGTTTAACTCACTTCAATTTAAATTAATTTGTTTAGTACATGGGTTTAAAAATGTGTAAAAAAAAAATCCCTACTTAAATAACTTCTCCAGAGCTTGGCATGAGTGTCTCCATTGATAAGCTTGTGCCTTCAGTTTGCTCCAGGCTTGATATCCATTGCCAGTCACTGCAGTTAAGACATGCCTATGTCCTCCTCCAAATGTCACCTTATTGCCCAACTCTGTGAATGAAGAGCGATTTCTCTGAATGACATGGCTACATCTGCACGACATCACATTTTGTTGCAAGAACAGGTGGATTTAATCTTGCTTTGTTCACTGCTTTTAACACAGATGTGTGCAGTTAAATCATGCTGATAGACCAAGAACTTAGCACAAGTGGACTGAAATGCACTGTTTTTGGGAGAACTGAGGGATGGAAAGGAAACTGCATCAGCCTTACACTCCTTCTAGTATTTGTCTTCCCTGGTTTTATCTCAGGCTTACAGTTCTTTTCACAGGCTAACATATCCTCTGAATGCTGTAGTATCCCAGCCGTCATCTCATTAACAGAAAAAGCATCAACATCCTATGAATGAGTAAAGATTAGTAACGTTAATAAAAGCAGTGAAAGGACAGCATTCTACTCTTTCATTAGACTGGAAATTTATTAAATTATCCTGCTAACTGAATTTAATATGTCCTTATAATCCTTCCTTAATTCTCATTGCATATTTAATTTTTCCAATACATTTGTAAGTTCCCTGGAAGAAATCCAACTATTTCATTCAGTTCTGATTTATTTTACTTTTGCGGGTCTGTCACATGAACAACAAATTTCTCTGGGGCAAGTATTTTCAGCTAAATGCTAGGAACATTCTTTCTGTAAATTTGGCTTCCCAAATGGAAACAGCCCCTGTTTATTAAATACATAACAATTAACTCGGATATCAGTTTTATTTTTATAAAGTATATTCTAAGCTTGTTAGTACCTAAATACCAAAGCTGAGCTTTAACTCGCTTCACATTCATATTTTTGAAGCCAGAAATCTAAACTCCAGCACCAAAAAGAGCAAATGCTTGACAACTCCAGGCCAAAGGCAGAGCAGGGAGAGGCTCAACAGATTAAAGGAAAAACAATACCACCAACACAACCAAACAAACAAAAACCAAAAGAAAAAACCATAATGAGGAAACTATTCTCTGTCGTCTCCCAGTTGTTAGCTACCTCAGCTTAGTGGACTCTGTTAATCTTTTGATTCTTCTAGAAAGGTTATTTTCAAAATGCGTGAAAAAACACAACGTTATGCAAGAAACAATAAGAAAAAATTAAGTAAAACCTTCAACTTCTGCCAGCATCTGGGTTAGTTTAAATAAGTAGTAACTTAATTGCAATTATATTTCTAATATTACCTGATAAGCTTTCTTAGTAATTCCACCAGAACGCTATATTCATAACACTGGTTTAATGGGAACCCTTGAGCCCAACCAGATTTATAGTAAAAAGCAAACAAACAAGCCTCATGAACCCTCTGGGGAGTTTTTCAAAGTGAAATCCATTTGTAGTACTGATGCAGATAAGCATCATTCCCAAAAGCCAGTTCTTTTTACAGTCAATGAGTCTTTTGTTTTCTGCAGCTGAATTCAAAGGTTTTATATTTCCAAGTGAAATTTGGATTCATCTATCTGCTTTGGTAAGTTGGCATCCTATAACTATGTTTTAATTAAATAATTGCACAAGATAATATGCAGTGCACAGAGTGCTGTATGCGTAACGTATGAATGAATTATTGTCTGACAATACCTAGAGCAATATTTAATGGCCTGAGGGAAGGAGAAAAATCAGAAGCTAGTATCAGAAACAGACCAAACAAAAATAAGAAATCCCAAAATAAAATTATGAACAAAATTCTAAGAGATTTACTGGCATTCTTATTAGTAAAATCTTTCAGTATTTCTCACAAAAGAATATACAGCAAAACAAGAAGGGTAAAGATAAACTCTTGCATGTTTTCCACTCATGGTGAAATGTTACTTACAATGTTTTGCACTTGTGTTTAAACTGATATGGGCGTTCTTGATTGTGGAGTAGAAAGGGGTCAAGTATTTAAGGTATTTTTAAATTACTTTTTACATGGTGAACTCCTCAGTATTTAAAACAAACAGAATGCCACAGAACAATCACAAAAACCCCCAAATCCACAAAACCAAACACCAACAGATAACAAACCAAAACATATGCTTGTACTCAAAGCGTATCAGACATGGAGATCCTATCATAAGCACAGCGTTAAATTTTGTTCTGCTGAGGTGATTGTCTCACCACTCCAGCTAAGAGCTCATCTCTTTTCAGAGGTGCATCACCAACAGAGAGTTAATATCATAACAAAAATAACATGAATATTGAAATAAAAGAACATGATTTTTTTTTCTTAAAACCCTTCGTACACCTGGATAATGTGTTCACTCTGATGGTTTACATTCTTAAAGGCACAGTCCTATACCAGACTACTTATCACCATATCCAAATATGAGAATTAGATGCTAAGATGCCTGATATCAATATATCAAACAAAAATTTAGGCAACAACATCCTAAATTAGGTGCATGGAGACAGGCAAAAAATGATGTCCTGCTGATTTTACAGTCACCAACCACCAGCTTAGTCACCGTGCTGGCTCACAATTACATTTTCATATATAAATAACATGTACTTAATACAATTTTTAAAAGGTAGGAAATAATAGCACAGGAGGTTTTTGATTGAGTGGGTTTTCTTGCTATTAGCATTTGCACTGAGGCTGAAAATGCATTTAAATTTACAGCCATACTGGGCTATGGGAATGCACATAGTTACTTAAGGCGTCAGCTGGCAGATGGTAGCTTGGGAAACCATTTAAGAGTCATGTTCTGCCACACATCTGTTGTGGTGGTCGAGCCCACTTGCAGAGAGCATGGCATCCGATGGGTGAATTTCCCCACC
This sequence comes from Falcunculus frontatus, assembly GCA_013398115.1. Taxonomy (NCBI): domain Eukaryota; kingdom Metazoa; phylum Chordata; class Aves; order Passeriformes; genus Falcunculus; species Falcunculus frontatus. Next base: position 42,676 of record VZRV01010959.1, on the reverse strand, counting down.
CAGGACAGTGGTCCTGAGGGCGGTGCTGCAGGCAGCACAGCTATCTGAGGGCTCAGCCCCCTGGATGTCACTCTCCCGGACATCTCCTCCCCAGTTCCAGAACCCTCCAAGTTTATGTACTCCCCATTGGTTAGTTTAGCTATGTTTATGTATAAGTTCTGTTTAATAAGCAGTTACTTTCTAGAAGGTTCTTGCCAGCTGTTATCCCCATTAGTCTGTTCAAATGTGTTCCTCCCTCTGTTCCCCCTCATTGGTCACCCCTCATCATTCCCTTATTGATCTGTTCCCTGAGCCCACCCCTGAAACACCCCCCTTTAAAAGTATTGTGTAAAACAATCACATTGCCACTCTGAGTGCGATTTTTTTGGCTGATTAAACCTGACACCGTTGCCTCAGGTGGTCCTCTCTCGTCCTTTGTCTCCTCCTCTCGCATTGTGACACCTTAGACTGCAGCCTGCTCCTTAGAGAGCCAGAAGGCAGAACCACTGCTGCTTGCTTAGGTGATTCCCCTGGACGGAACACTGCAAGTGTCGCCTGCCAGGCCTCCGGGCGGCCGAGCAGACAGCGAGACACACATCCATGCAAGTTCCTGAATAATCAAAGCAAACAGTAGGGTAACCATGCTATGAATGGCAATGTCCAAACATGCTAACGCACAAAAAATAAAGACAATGCATAATGAAAAAGAAAAAAAAGATTAAGACTTGCACACAATTATTGCAAAAATCATCAATTTGCTTGCATATCTTGTACTTTGGCATCTGCAGCTCTCTAGTGAAGATACGGCTGCAGGCAGATATTTAGCCTGTGAAGTCAGGAGCTGCCATCCATTCTGACACATTAGTTCTTGCATTCCTCATATCTGAAAACATCTCTTAGTTCAGAGTGCTGCAAGGGAATCTCAACTCTCTCCTTTTACTGCTCAGATAGTAGATAAAACTACAAGCACTTAATAAAATGTGGGTTGCATCTACATGCAGAGAAGCAGCAGAAATACACATTTCTCCACCTTGCAAAATCACAGGAAGTGCAGCTGAAAAGTTTATTTGACATCACTCAGAGCATCTGATCCTTTTCTAAATGAACTTTAAGCTTTTTATCTTCTGGAAGCTTACAGTAATTATCCAAAGAAACAGCTCACCAGCTTTTTGCATTTCTCCAATGTCTGTAAGAAGTTTCCACACTCATCTTCTCTATTTCCTTACATCCATACAGGCTATCTCCTCCACGTGGCACTGGCTCCTAGAGAAAGTATCTCCTTGGCTTCTTGGCCTTTGTGTCACTCAAGGGCAGCAGAGTGCAGAAGGCTCAGTGTGGGGGGGTCAGCTTCCAAGGTCATACCTTTTCTGTTCTCTTTGAAAGCTGTCCCATTTTTTTTTTTGCTGAGACTAATCTATAAACTTATCTTTAGTCTTTTCTTTTCACTGTGAAACCATGGAAAGTGAAAACATTCATAAGAAAATGCTTACTGATTTATCACTGGTGCATTCTGAGGTATCTGAATAGCTTACTTCAAAACATGAAATGCACTGAAGTAAAAGAAATGAACTTACTATCTGAAAAAAATAACACCCTCAAGTAGAAATACCTGAGTTGGTATCTGAAAAATACCAGTTCCTAGTAAAAGTATCATTTTAGAAAAATCAAACAGCTTTTGCCATCTAGGGAAGACACCGAGTTCTAAGAGGACCTACTCTAACTCTCAAAGGTTTTTACAAGATTTGACAAGATCAAGGGCAGAGGTTCTGCCTGTGTTACTCAAAGTTCAACAAGGAATAGCATATATGTCTTATGGTAAGCAGTGGTAGTGAAGCTTCAGTCCAAAATAAACTAAGATTAAAAATCAACCACCTTCAATTGCCTGTCATCAGAAACAATTTTCCCAAACAGGGAACTTCAGTTGTACAGAGATGATGATACTGAGGTTTGCTCACTCTTCCTAAACATTCAAAGGCAGCTGTGATCTGCAGACACAGAAAACTAATATCTGATATCTGCTGAGCAGGTCCTACCTTTTTCTCACAGGAACTCAGAGCTACTGCATGTAAATATATAACAGGAAGTCTCCACCCAATGCAATTAATAACTCATGCTTTGAATAAATCCCTTTCCCGAGCACCAGAGGAAACTAAACAGAGCAGTGATGGTTTTACTTCTCTACCTCTCCTCGTGTACTCCAAAACACATTAGGACATCACAGTAACTCTTTCAAAAATTAGAAACTCAGTTCTCCTCTCTTCCCATGTTTACTTGGTGACTGTATTTAGGGATAATGAATGTCTAAAATATTGCTGGGTTTGATTTCAGTCCAATTCCACACATTTATAATTATCTTCATTTGTCATACACAGACATCTTCCATTACTTAAAGACCCAAGTTGAGGGAAAGAACAGAGACACAAATAAATGAAGTGGTGGCCCAAATCCAGATCACCGAACCCACAGACTCTTCAGTTTCAGAGCATAATTCAGGTCTCATCTCAGCAGTTGGCATACTGAAAACCTAAATTCAAAAGTCACTGCACTGAAGCATAGAAATATTTTTGGGGACTGAAATAATCTTTCCAAGAACAGGCACTGTTTCATTTTGGTCTTCCAAGTTTATTGGTCTGCCACGTAGATTTTCAGCATATATTGCGCTAGGAAACAATAAAATCACAAGATTTAACGTCTTGCTTCTTTACCTCTAGGATAGTATTTGGGTTTTTAAAGGGACCCTGAAGATAATCTACCCTCCCCATCTGTCTTATACAGTGGGGTTTGGCAGTTTCGTAGGGCACGTACAGCAGAGCTCCAAATTTAAGATTTTAGTCGTGACAGTTGAAGTTAGGATCCCATTCTCCAACAAGCACATCCTACTATGATTCACAGGTCATGTAAAACTCCTTGGCCTTGTTTGGGGCCTGTAATAAGGTACTGCCCATCCCCACATGCAACGGTTTAAATGCAGAAAGGCCACATTATTATAAACTGTATTTTCTGACTATATCTTACTAAATAGTTTCACGCTTTTCTTTAAAAAAAAAAAAAGCAGAAATGCACACAAGTTCAATGGCACACATCTTGAAGTATGATCAGTCATTTCAATGAGCTAAGTTTTACATAACATACAGTGAAGCAGGTGATTTGGGGTTTGAAATACTAAAATTTGGGGGTGTATTTTTAGGCATAAAATTCAGTTGTAAAGTTACAGTGTGAATACCTATCCCTGGGAGATCAGAGGTCTGATACATAAAGTTTGGAGCCATTTTGAAAAAAACATGCAGCAGTTCATATTGAATGGGTTTTTAATCTGCAATGTATTGTGACAGACATTCTTCTCTCAGCTTGTTTTTACATAGCAGGAAATAGTCCACAAGGACTTCATGTTGTGCTTTTCCTTTTCTAACTCTACTTATCCTTCACTATCTTTGCAATCACAACTTTACTCTGATTGAACTAGAAGACTAGAAGACTGGAGTGCTGTGAAGAGGGATCCAAATGGGCAAAGAGCAAAGGCCACTGGGGAATACACAAGCACATTGATGTATAAACAAACACACAAAAATGATGTGCACCTGAGCAGGCATTCCAATATAGCTCTTTTTTTCTAATTCAAGACCATTTATTCTTAGTCACTTTCACTTTCCTGTCCAAAGCCCAGTCCTCAATTCATACAGAAAGCACTACATACTGGCTTTAGTGTTTCTAAACAGACAAAGAAAGTAGCAGGAGAAACTGAGTGACAAATTTGTCTTCACCTCCTACTTGTGTTACTCTCTTCGTTCCTTCCACTCACAGAAGGAGGCTGTGTAGCCATCAGTTTATGGCAAAAAGCAGGTGTGCCAGATGAACAGAGCACTGCCAATACTTGAGCTGCCTAAACAGTGACATCTCTAGTTAAAGCAAGTGACTTGAGATGACAGGTCAATCACTGAATTTTAAAAGAAAGATTTTACAGAGATGATTAAGAGGAAAATATTCATAATTTTGAGCCATTTTAATTTTATGCTTAAATCTATTATTGATTCACTTAAACTGAAAGGGAAAAAATGACTAACTGGTCAAACAAAATAATTTAGTAACGAGAACAGTTCTCTTGTGGCACCTTGCACACTGAAAAAGCATTAGAGAACCAGCTTTCCTTTTTCTTTCGGCTGCTCATTTCCTGTATGTGTCCATTCCTACATCCTTGTCATGAGGGGAAAATCCTGATCTCTCAAACCCCTACAACCCACCGTCCTTCTGTTTCTGTCCCCTGAAACCAGTAAACCTTGGACCTGAAGTCAAGCTCAATGAAGACTACTGCCATTGAGGAAACGGAGGCACCTCCCTACAGCTTTAATATTGTATTCCCAAATTCCTTGCCCACACACTTCAATAGAAAGCAACCATATATCTGGTTGCTGGCAGCCACATCACACATCACAGTTTTCTGCCTGATTCTGCACTAAGCAAAGAGCCTGAGCTCTGATGCACTAGAGCAAGCAATGCCCCAAGACTACAGAAAACAAATAAGTCAAAGTCTAAGGTAAATCTGAAACTTCAATTTAAAGAGCTGAGGTGATGTTGCATTCAATACACGAACAAACAGATCAGATTCGGGTAGCAGCTGAGGGCAAAATGTAATGCTGAGTAAACTGAGGTAAAACCCATTAGGAACAACAAAAAGCACGGGCTAATTTCAAGTTAAAAAAAAAAAAAACACAAACCTGCCAGAGTTACTCTATCTGTAGGTAACTCTGGACTGACCGAAGGCAAGTTATTGATTGCAACAAAGTGATCTCTTGGCCTAGCACCATCCCAAGTTCCCAACATTTCTAAAACTGGACTGATAGCTTAGCTCATGAGCACACAGATCTAGCACAAGGGAAAGGTTTCACACATGCCGTGAGACTTGAGATGGGCTCTGGAGTTCTGGTGGAGAACCAAGATCCTAGGACACTCTGCTGACTTAATACATGAAATATCACACTGGCACTGTGAGAACATATAGTTAACATACAGAGGAGAGTGGGTCATCTATGTGTTGTGTATGGTTGGGTCAGTCATTCACAGCACACTGTGCAAAGCTGCACATTGATATTTACAGGTTACTGGGTCATCTATAACTCGTGCCTGGGTAAGCAAATCATCCATAGTGTGATGTATGCCAAGGCATGTTGAAATCTGTCATTTCAGTAGTCCTAGCAAACTACATCCACACACTGACAGGACCTATGGCTGCCTGCTACTTCCATCTGTCAATTATATCACCTTCAAAAATATTAAAATGCAGAGTGTTTCAGAGATTATGTAAACCAATGTTAAGATAACACATTTCCTATTAGTCATGTATCATCAAAATATAAAAATGAACCTCAAATAACCACATTTGTAAGAAGAGAAATTAGCATTCTCCTTAATGAAAATTAAAATTTCTTGCTCTTTTCTACCTGTTTTCAAAATAGTCCAAAGTCTTCTTCACCTACATCAAAAGCAGTATTTTATAGAGAGCTTAGGAGTGTTATAGACTTCCTTGCTTATTTTATTAAGTGGTTTCTCAATAATCTACCAGCAGTAATTAACTTTCAATAAGGTCATCAAATCAAGTTCTCTTTCACACGGCTTGGAAAGAAAAACTGTAGGCATCACAGTTCATCAGTGCAGCTTCATTCAAATTTGTTTCTAAATGAAAAGAAAATTGAAAATTTAAAAGAAGAAGATATATAAAGAAGTCCCAAGCTCCCATGAAAATAGACGTTGTTAATTTCATCCCTTCTCTGGCATCTTCAAATCTATAGCTTAAAATCTACCCAAAGAAATTTTTGTTAGTAACAGACAAATAGTGTCTCACAACCAGCAGTAGTGCTAAGAAAAGCAGCAAAATACTGAGAAATCACTAGACAGTAATGAACTCCAGAAGGAACAGTGACTATTTGGAGATATTAACTTGAGAGTTTATAACATAATATCCTGCACCGTAAACCCGATGGTGTCTTAAATTAATGAGGGCAAGTATCTATAAGAGAATGTATTGCCATTTATTCTTTGTAGAAAAGGTTAATATTTTAGAGGAAAACATTAGCAGACATGACTGGAATTTTTGTCTCTACTAACACAAAGTTTACACCATCTCTGTTATCATCACGGAGCAAGCAAAACTTCTTTTTTGCCTAAAAAAATACTTTTAAGTGTCCTTGCATGCTATTACCAAGCACAGCTTCCCGTAGCCAAAACCTTCACTGCAAAATGTTATTTCAGTGGGTGGTCCATCAGTCCATCACTAACCATTATGCTGTAGAATAAAAATAACCGAAGCAACTTCAGTCATATAAAAACGAGCTTATGTATCAAGAAAAATCCCTAACTGCATTTTCTCTCAGTATCTTCTGATACTTGATCAATTAAATCTTTGAGACGGGATAGGTTTTCTTATTTTTGTAAATAAGTATTGAGTATGGCACCAGACAGAACTGCATCCAGATTTATTAAGGAAATTTCCAGCTGTAAAGACAGTTTTGTTTACCATTTTTTCACTACATTATTTTCAATTTCCATCACCTTAGAGAAAGTCTGTTTAGGCATAAAAAATTTAACTTTTTGATTTTAGATATTTAAAGGACATTTCTGTGAATAATATTTCTTTAAAAAGAAATGGTTTTGCTCAAGCAAAGAACAATTAATTTCAACTAAGTTTTAGTATTTTTTACAATACTGACATGCTGCTAAAGGTTGGCAGAAGAAGTAAACCATTTAAAAGGCAAATCTGATGTACAAGTAGGAAACTGTTTCTTGTTGACTCGTCATAAGAATTACCTAAACTGCAAGTCTCTGTTTCTGTGAGAAAGGAAATGAAATATTACTGAGGAAAAAATAACACAATGAATATTCATTCAAAACAATAATATCCACATTCCTTTTGTTTGCTTTTTACAAACTAAAAGAATGTCAAGCACCCCCAGAGAATAGTTCAAGAAAACGGACTCCCGATTTCTGCATATGAATTCCTACGGAAGATGTCATTTTCCAAAAACTGTATATGCACTACTCTTCCCTGCAGGAGAATTTTAAGCAATCTTTTTCGTTGTGTGAGGCAAGAACAGAAACCTCACTTGGGCATCACAGGTAATAGTTAAAATTTGAAGAACATCTTATCTGTGAAATTCTGCTTTCGACAATTGCCTGTTCAACAAACTCAATCACTTGAGGACAATACGAGCTGTTTGTACACAGATCAAGCAAGACAAGCTAAAAGAAGAATATCTTTTTCTGCAAGTTGTATTATTTTCTAAAATGAAAGGGGAGAATACCCAGCTGTAATCTTAATCCTTGAGAGAGATGAATGAGATAATAGCTCAGTTTTGCAAGACACAAAAAATAGGACTGTGACTTTTATGATTTGTAACAATTCCACAGTAGACAGTGAGCTCAACACAAGAGAGGGTGTGATTAAAACTCCCTAATCACCTTGATTTGTTCATCGGCATTTATTATCATTAGAAGCACCTTAGACTTTTACTGCTTTTGTTTCTCCAAGAAGAAACAGTTTTGGAAGTTGAGTTAAAGCAGGGGCTGTGGCTGTGGAGCTGAGGTCCTAACATGAAGCACTGATAAAAGCGTGGCTGGTCAGCATCACTGCAGGATACTGGGCTGCTTCCCTGTGCTGACAGGACACTGCTGGCTCCAGACTTCAACTGGCTCTCCACAGCCCTGCTCTGCCAGCCCAAAAAGCATGACTCCAGACAGTGATCTCCAGAACCATAGCACATAATGCAATTCTGAGAAGTAAAAGAAAAAAGTGCCCCAAAAATGAGTTATCTCAAAACCCAAAGATATTAGAAGACTAATTTTAAATTAGTTCAGAGGTAAAATGGAAAGGAAAACTGTTTATGGTTGAAAACCAGGAAATAAATTCTAGACAAGAAAGTCACAAGTCCTTTCTCTGGTTGTTTCCTGACCAAAGTAAGGCTTAGGCTAAGGGCTGAATAGCTTGGGAGAAATACAACTAATTTTTCCCCTTTTGTTCATGATGATTTGTGGATGACCAGAGGAGCCAAAGCATTCCTTACAGCAGCAGTCATTGGGTGTAATTCTCCCATGTAAGGGGAGACTTTGCAGAGACCATACTAACACACAGCTGTACATCACTACTTCTGAATCCACTATCACTACTTCTGAATCCACTATTTTTGCTTCTTCTTTGTTTTATAACAACAGAAATGCTAATTTAGATCAATAACCCAGATATGCTAGAACAAAGTCTTGATAGGCCAAAATCTATCAGATGCATAATTTTATACAAATAGTGTGATAAAACTGTGATAACATTTATCCATTTCCTTTCAACTTCTTTAGCTTTTTAAAACATTAGCTTTTACCAACTTTTTGAATCAAGTGTTACCTACCTATGTTTGATTTCCAACATCTCTCCAAGCTGCTTGCAGCCATAAACTATTTTAGTGGAAAACCAATATGTTTGAAGTCTTTACCAAATGTGCTGATGAAACGTGTGCAAAAACAAGCACACACAGTGTAAGGTACAATAACCTGTCCTGGAGCATCCTTACCACCAGATATCCAATGAACAAGAGAAGTATTCCATGCTCCAGAGATGCCTTTTCCATATTCCAGCAATATACTGCTGATAACTGAGAACACACAGCCCTGACTCTAGGATGGCACAGGGACTGCCTCTTCCTCCCCCAGGAGATTTTCACTTCACATGTTGTCAGCCATCTAAATCCAAAAGGCTTGAAACTGTGAACTGGAAGGTTTAATTCTACGTTATGGAGTAAATCCAAGCACACAGATGAGAACAGTCCAATCACCCACTAAGCACCTCAGCCTGCTGCTCCTGGCGTGTGCCACAGACACCCTCAGCAACAGGATGGATGCTCACAGTTTCAAGAGCAAACCTAGGAGGAGCAAACCACTGCCTCATCTGGCTCAGCCACACCCCAGGCTGCTCCTTTTCTGAGGGGTTTTTGCACACCCTGACCACATAACACTAACATGAGACGTTTTAAAATGGAAGAACAAACTTCACTTCTAAATGAGTAAGGTAAAAAACCCTTTAGTTTTAGGCCTGGTGTTTTATCCTTTGCTTGGGCTATGAAAAAATAAAGAAATACACTACAGAATATTTGGAGGTAGTGTTTTGAACATCACTGAGCAAAGCTGGCCAATTCCACCTTTCCTTTCCCTCTTGTTTAAGACTTGTCTGCTGTATTCACATGAAAATATTTAGGAAGGATGCTTTTGACATCTGACAGAGGATGCATCAGTATGTGCTGGACACCTTTTCCCTGGCAACATTCCTTTTCTCTTAGCAACGAAAAGAAGAGCAAAGATTTTTCAGAGAGGAAAGAGTACAGACATGAAAAGTGAAAACAGCACTGCCCAGTGTCAGTAGATCCTTTATTCTGGATGATGAAAAAAAATAGATCTTAAACAGCAAACACAAGTTTTATAGTACAGCTCCAAGAGTGATGGCTGCTTTAGATCTCTATAGCACTGGCAATGCAGGAACCCCTAGCTGAGTTAGTTTGTGGACATCAACATAAAATGAATGTTAAAAATAAACTTACAGCTAACCATTTAATTAGTCCATTTTATCTGCAGCTCTAATGAGCCTTTTATTCAGGACTGGTTGCATGTGTCGTAAATACTTATCCTGGGGATTTGAAAAGTCCATGGGGAAAAAAACGAAAGTTGTTGTTTTTCCTGTTTCTCTGATCCTGAAAGTTCTAGTATTGCATCTGTGTGACAGCTCGGAAAAAATCATTTTCTGGGTCCAAGCAAAACAATTCAAACATACACTCTGCTAGTTTTAGTATAACTTTTTAAACAAAACCATAGAATAAATTATACAGAAAACTGCAACCATGTTTCCCCCAATTTTCCTCCCCAGTCCCAGTCATCCATCCCTTCATTACATCTTGCTTCATCTTGTAACACTTTCTAGCCAGGAGTTATTTTCCAGCTCTTAGGGTGCAATTTTTTTCTGTGCTGGATTCCTGGGGTGTTCATGCCAGCAGAACAGCACTACCCCTTCCTGTTCCATATGCATGGCCACAGTTAAGTGACTCAGGCACCCAGGTTTTGGGTTGAGCTTCATCTGTTGATTTTAATTTGTGTACTAATTAAATGTGCTCCTGCAGTGTTATGTACCACCGCAGCTTTATTCAGGTGATTTGCAAGGGGGACCTCAGGATCTGTCAGCAGGCTCATTTATCCAGCTGTCCTTCAGCCCTGTCCTGGAGATCATTAGAGCAACCTGCTAAAATCCTGAAATGCTGTGCAGCCTTTTAAAAGAGCAGAACAGGATGCAGGAGCTGCCCAAGACATGCAGGTGATGGGGAGTGGGGCAGAGCAAAAAATCCTTCTCCCAAACATGCAGTGATAGGACAAGGGGAATTGGCTTTAAATTGAAGGAGGATGTGTTCAGATTAGACATTAGGAAGAAATTCTTGACTGTGAGGGTGGTGAGCCCCTAGAACAGGTCATCCAGAGAAGCTGTGGATGCCCCATCCCTGGAAGTGTTCAAGACCAGGTTGGATGGTGCTCTGAACAACCTCATCTAGTAGGTGTTCCTGGTGTGCCCATGGGAAGTTGGAAGGAGATGATGTTTAAGGGTCCCTTAAAATCCACACCATTTTATGATTATAAGAGAAGTGAAACCTTTTTAAGCCTAGCCCCTTTGAAACTAATGCCTAGGCAGTAAGGCTGCCTCTGTGTTTCTCTCCCAAGACATTTCTAACTTCATTGCTAAATTTTATTCCAACTGATAAAATAAGTTTTACCACTAGTAAACCATTATATTCCTACAGCTTTTTACAAAGTAAGTACCTAAGCAGTGAAAAGAGATTTCAGAGACTAAAGCAGAATATCAACTTTTCCATGGTACGAGAAAAATTTTTTGACAGTCAGAGGAAAATTCTTCAGTCAGAAAATGCCTTCTCAGCAACAGAAAAATCTATCCACGAGATACAAGTACATGGGAAATCAAGATACACCACACTTGGAATGAAGTTTTTGAAGATAATTTTTACTACACAGATGCATCACAAATCCTTTGGAAAACCAAAATACAAGTAGCATTTCGGTTAAGTTTGTTAATTTTAAGAAGCATTTTGGTTAACATCTGGTAAGTGCCAGAAGAAAATCTAGAAAAACACAGAGATACAAACACTGGTCAATATCAGAGGCAAAGGAACACTAAGACAAGGAGAAAAGAAATAAAAGTAATTTTAAATCTCTCTGAAACTCTTCTTTGCAATTGGAATGAAGTGGCTGGCACTGCAAAGTGTTGTCCCTGGCATTTTTTTCTTCTGTCCAACAGCTCATACAAATTCTGAGGGAGTAAATGGAACTACCAGCTAAAAATTACCTGTCACTCCATTACTCATGCCTTGGAATAGGGACAGAAATGTGGACTCAGAGATAAGAATTTTTAGCAAGAGTCTGACTGTTTTTACAACTTTACTTTCCTGCCTATTCTGTGGATGTAATCTGTACAGCTAGAACCCTTCGTCAGCCAAAACTGGTAGAAATACCTGAAAGCACATTGTGCTTTATCCAACTGGAATCTGATTTTAGATTTACCACTATCATTTGTATTCTACAGACTTGTACTTTCCCTTATGTGTCCCAGCTGCACAAGTAAGGGAAGCACCTGTATAGTAAACAAGAGTGAGTTAGGAGGCAAGGATGAGCACCACTGCCCTCTCCAAAAAAGCCAGCAGCAGACGACAAGCCAACGATACACTGGGGTTAGCTGTCAGAAGGAAACAAGCGAGGGGAGAGAGATTTTGTTTCTTGAACTGCAGATTTCTACAAGTGTTAACTTGGTTTTAAAGAAACTTTTCTTACTTGTACGTGGCAGAGATTTACGAGGCAGAGGTTTCAAACTGTTGCGTGTCAAGTCGGATGAACTTAGGTAACACCACCAGTGGAAACACCACTGACCTGAAAGGCATCACTGCTTACACTTAGGCATATTTTTTTACTTATCTGGTATTTCATTTAGGGATTCCACCAACCCTCTTTATTGCCTTAATATTAGCTCAGGATCTGCTTTTAAATAGGGGTTATGGACCATTGGCATTGGGCTGCAAATCACATCAATACTTGTCTTACATGTTCAGGGCTTTTATCTTTCCTCATGCAAGATCAAGTGAAAAAGAACAGGAAAAGCAATTCAGAAGATATGCAAGGAGAAATATGAACAAATACAAATTTGCATCTTAATAACTTTGAGATACTGAGCTCAGCATAACTGTTTGCATTATTTGCTCTGTATAACTCCTTGATTTATGCCCCTTACCCACTTGTTTAAAATCCATTATCAGACACAGAAAGGTAACTGGGGAAATCTTTTCCGAGGACTTAGATTTAACAATTCTTATAAGGTGTTTCACAAGGTTTTGTGTATCAATAATGTGTCTGGGCCAAAAGATAAAACAGGTAGGGGTTTTCTGTATGACACGATGACAAAAAACCCAATGCAAACAAGCAAACCAACGAAAAACCCCGACTTCTTGTGATGAGAGAATTGTACGTATAGATAGGGACACAGTCACCTTTGTAGGGAATATATACAGCATGTATTATCTCTACAAACAGACACACATATGTGCTGTCCATGTCAGGGCCTCTCTATCAAAAACAAAGGGAGAAAATTAGGAAACATTTAAAAGTGCAACAGAAATTCAAAGGCAAAAAACAACCTGCTTAAGAGGGGAACAGAAGCAAGTTATAGAAAGACATCTTGACTAAACTGGGTGAATTTATATACTCTGAATATAAATGTGCAAGCAGTATTATTCAGAGGGGGAAGATAAATTGTGGGAAGATAAGGAGCTCACTATGCCTTCAATTTCCCCACTTATTTCTTCAAAAATAAAATTTTGAAATAAAAACTATTTTACATGCTTGCTTCCACCCACAACAAAAAGATGCTTTTTATTAAGTTATATTCTACCTTTTTCACACTAAAAGAGAATGCAGAATGCAGCTCAGTACAAGAAACAGAAGTTTATTATAAAATAAATTTAAAGAGCTATCCCTAACCTTCAAAAATTTCAAAAATACTCTTTTTGCCTTATTAAAGAACTACAAACAGACCCATAAAGCAGATCTTATCTGTTTTCATTCTGCTGTTTCTCATCAAATCTGTTTGCTTTATCAGATCAGCAAACCGCAGGACATTTTCTATCTTATCTCTCATGATAAAGATTACAGACATGGCATGAATTATTGTCAGCCTAAAAATTGCCCGACTTGTACTTAAGGAATATCACAGTTCTGTAAGTGAGATTTTTTTCTTTTTATTCATTACATTTTTGGCACTAAGTAAAAGAATTAATCTATTTTTTGTTTAGAAACATGCAGGTATATATCTTCCCATATAGGATATTTTCTATGAAAGATCTTGCTCAATAAGAAAAAAAAATCTTTAGAAAATACCCCAAGTAATCATCGACTTAATGGAGAAATCCATAATTTATTACTTCAAAGTTACATTTTGAAAGTTAAAATCAAGAGAATGGACTTTTACATCAATGACTTTTCATGAATTTTAGAAGTTTGTATTTTTTCTTCTAGTTTATAACTGCACAAACCACATTGCTAATATATTTAAACCAACGTGCAAATATAAATAACTTGAAACCATGATGTGTTTTTAGCTTGCAGAGAATTTTCATAGTTGTTCAGCTGCCTTAGAGGATTAAGAACAAAATCAAAACAGAATCAAGCTCTTTCTCTTTATGAAACATAATGGGATAATTTAACCTATCATGAAAATGGATGGTGGCTATCAAATGAAAAACACAACCTACACTGTATTTTCATATGCAATGAAAAGCAGGATTTTGTAATACTTGCCAAAGCAGCATCTGGTAAACTAATGACAAAGCTGATAAGCCTTTTGTGTCCAACAGTGGGAAGTAGGAACCAAAACCAAGAAACAACATCCAAAAATGTTAAATAAAAAAAAAAGAAAAAGAAAATCAGCCTTTATAATTGCAGCAATCCTTTGAAATTTTATCAGGTGTTTTCTTAAGGGCATTTTCATGTTATTTTAAATAAATTGATGAGGCATTTCATTTGTGTGCAATGCTTATAAAAATGTGGAATAAAAGACAAAGGGAGGTGATTTTTATATGCAAATGACTCACTAATATGACAAATTTGCCAATTAATCAATATCTTTGCAATGCCCCCATCTGGTGGCCAGGTGAAAGAGAGATTTTGCTCACCCAGGTAAGAGATACAGATGAGGCAGTACATATATATCTGTACAGAAATGCCCTTATTCCCTATTTTTCTATCTGAAAGCCTTTTTAAAAGATGATTAGGCAAAAAGGTTTTTACAACTCAGTTGACCTGTGAACCACCCAGTTCCTTCCCAAAACACTCACTCACTCCTATCTGCCACAGGTTTCAAGAGGAGATGGAAAATACCTTATAGAATAACTGCCCAGTATGGTCGGGGGGAGACAGCTTTCTTAGGAAACGGGATTGATCTGGGCCAAAAAGGGTTTCATCTTCCCAGTACCAGCAGAGTAAACCCTCCTGAAGGATGGCTGCCCTGTTCTTTCATGGTTTGAAACATGACCAGGGAGAGACCAGTGTGATCTGACTACCAGAGATCTGACAGACAACAGCCTGCCCCTGTCACTGGAAATAAAGTGTAATCCAGGGTGGGGAAACTTGATTTTTGAGGCTGGGCAGACTGTGTTTCAGGTCTCCAGTTCAAGCGAACTAAAGTTTGTGACACCCAGCTAGTGACTGAAAAGTTTCAGTAAAAGGATGATCACCAGTTTTATCCAATCAGTTAAGTGAGCAAGGTCTGTGTGATCTTTCCTTGTGAATCTGAGTCATCAGGGAAACAAAACCAACACAGCAATTCCAAATTCTTTAAAAAGTAGATTTGTTTCTACTCATTTCAAGGGGATTACTTTTAAGACTTTTCTAAAAGACAGCTAATCTAATGATCACGTGTCAGCCAGCTCTAGAAAAGCTAAGGAACAGTATAACATTTATCATTGAAAAGACACAATTACATCAGCATCAACATTTCCTAAATTGCCAGTACTGTATACTTAACTCAAAAGGCTTTCAATTTCCCTATTGCCTTGGCCTCCCATATTTTCTTTTTTGACTAACTTCTTTTGATGGTAGCTCAGAATCTCCAAACCAAGGTTTATTTACATGTGACCATTCAAATATGGAGCCTAGATAATTGGCAATGTTTCCAAAAGGGAAGGAGCTCTTGCAGAACTGATTTTGCAATTGTTTCTGGTTCACAGTCTTTTTCAAGACTCATAAGGTTCTGAGACACATGGCATGAATAAAATGTCTTCCAATACTGCAGATAAACAGAGGCTCCAGGCAGTGTCTGACCATGGATTAGGTGTTTATTATCCTAAAATAAATAAAATTACCTAGATTGCAAGGCTTCCAGCAAAAAGATGTTTTACATTGTGCTGTACTGATGTAACCCATCTGTCAGACTGAATAAATGAATGGAATTAAATCTGCTTTATTGCAGGAAACAAACATGGAAAGAAAAGGCAGTGAGAGCTTACAATCACTCAGTCTGTAACTGTTTACTGTGATTGGAAACTAAAACTGCAGCAAGGGAAAGGCACCTGGCAAGCAGAGGAGTACAGCTCTTTGAATTGGTTAAGCTAATTTCTGTATTGTTCTTAATTCTAAAGTAAGGATAATAAGAAATTGAAACAATAGTAATAAAATATCAAGGAGGAATTATAGTTCATATAGTTATCATTATATTAGTGATAATTAGCTGTGTTTGTCTTCCATGATTTCAGCTGCCTTTTGAGATGTTCTGTTGTTAATTTGAAGTTAGTTAAGTGCACATACCAAGGTCAAAGCTCTGCCTCCCATCTCTTATCCTCATGAATTCTATGTAACTTTCCAAAAAAAAAGGTAAAACCACAGGGGTCAAACTGACACTGATCTTCACAGCACATGCTTAGCTACTAATAGATTTTTAAGAACATTTTCTCCTAAGGGTTTTGTTTCAGCCTTTTGTTCACAAAAATCCCCCGTTTTATCTGCTGTAACATCAGTTTATAGGAGTCTGATGGTTTGCTGTAGTATGGTTATGGTAAGCATATTACATTTCTAGTACTGTCTAGCATAAAAACCCCTGAGTTTCATATTTGAGAAATATTCCATCTTTAAATTGACATTTTGTGAACTAGAAATATTAAAACAGATTCTCCGATTCGTAGGGGAGAAAAAAAAATTACTAACTCAACACATTTCTCCTATTGAAAGCAAAGAACAACAAAAAAAATAAAAATACACAAGTAGTTTAGGAAAAGTCCCCAGACAACAGAAGTACACAAAACTAAAGTTATTTCAAGGTCAGGATCTTTGGCTAACCTGTGTAAATCCTTGCCTGGCTAACCTATGTAAATCCTTGCCTGAATCATAGTAAAAGCAGTAGTTAAAGTATAGAGAAAATCTACTGTTGATCTTTCAGGAGATAACTGACTGGCTTTGTAAAAAAAATTATTATTACTGATTCATCAGCTTTTTTCAGAGCTGATATAATTCTGATAAGAAATGAAATAATTTAGAAGAAAAAGTTTTAGTTCCGTTTCCAACGGAGTTTTGGGTTGGTTTGGTTTTTTAAAGAAAATTCATGTCTGTGGAAACTTCTAATTCAGAAAAGAAAGTTGTCTCTGTTACTTGCTTCTAAATACAAAATTATGCCAACTGTTGCAATTGCACAAGGAAATCCAGAGAGTTTGTCTCTACAAAGGCAGAAGAAGTAACACAAAGCCACATTGCTGTGACAGAACCTGTTGCAGTTACATCTCCAGTCTGCCAATGCTGTAGACCAATGTTCTGCTGCACCTATTACTGCTGAGAAGTCCAAGGCAAATCTCCAGCTTCAATACAGGATGTTGGTGCTCCCGTGCTTCCTGGTGCAAACTGAAATCCAAGGAAGGATCGTAGGATTAGAGAATAAACTGGGTTGAAAGGGATCTCTACAGAACATCAAATCCAGTCTCCTTCTCAAAGGAGAGTCCACCACCACATTAGATTCAGCTGTTCAGGTCCATGCACAAGTACAGCTCTGGCTGTGTTCAGGGATATTTATTTATCGTTTTATCTCATGGGATGGATATTCCGTCAAGCTAGTGCTAGATCTTGGAGTTAATCTAATTCAAATATCCATAATACAGTTCCTGGAAACAACCAGGGAAACTCATGTACGAAGGGGAATGCAAGCAGGCAAGACACCTAATCATGGATGCTTCTGAGCCCAAGGGCTTCCCTGAACACAGATATCTGTATGTGCTTCAGAGGTGAAGGAAAGCCAGAACATTTGATGTTTAAAATCTTAAACAGTTTTCCACAAATCCTGACTCACTAGAAAACTCACAACCAGTGGCACATAGTCCCTTCTAAACAAAGTAACATTTTCCCAGTAGAAATTCAGAGAAATTAAAAATTGCACTTTAGTAAATGTGGATTTATTTCTCTGCAGTGTCTCCTTAGCAGTAATGTTGAAACTTGATGGTCAAGAATGCTTTATTTATTTAATACAGGCATATAGAAATGACAAAATATCTTAGTCAGTGAAGCTGAGGAAATGCAACAATTAGGCTAACTCTCCTTCCAAGTTCAGCATGCTTAGCGAATATTATGACACAAAAATTGAGAAGTAAAAACATACCTTACTGCAAGATTATAATTCCGGCAAGACATTGAAACCTACTATTCAGAAAAATGTGTCAAAATTCTCATAACATATATGTAAGTTATAGACAATTTTTCTTCAGAAAAAAGAAGAGCAACATCAACAAGAGTTACAACAGTATTCGTGCTATTCACTCCATTATTAGGCCATTTTTTGTGCTACATAGTGAAGAATTGAATCATATGGTATTGTTTCACTTTTGACCTCGAAATTTCTCCCCTTCCAGCTCTAAGATTAATCTTCCAATTTTCAAGTTTATGCAGTCATTCAAGCATTTTATATGCTGACTCATACTCTTGCCAAGAAAGATGTAAGGTTTGCAAATACTCTGAAGTTAGCATTTCACTTTTTCAAATCAGCATTCCTTTGCCCACAGAAATAAGCAGTGTGAGTCCGTACAGGAGAGCCCACAAGTCTTTAGGCACATTAAACATGAAAAAGGTTCAAAATGCTGTTAATTTAAGACCCCATTCTGAAGCTGGCATCTGAGCAGATATTTACTGCAGTTAACTAGCTCTCACCCCTAGGAATGGACAATGGTCACCTTCCGGAATTGAAAAGATGCCTTTGGCATCCATCAGTAGAGTTGAAAACCCAGGGCCACGTAGTCTGGGTTTTATAGAACATTCTGCTCCATCTTCAAACACGCTCAAGCCCTAGCAAGTTTTCTGTTATAAAATAAAACTTCTGCATTACCATATAGTTTTTTCACCCACCTACAGTAAACGGTTCAAGGCCAGACTCTTACGAACTTTGCTATTTTTCTCCCCCATAAATTGTGAAACTTGAAATGATGAATAACAATCTGCTTCCACACCTCTCTGCTGCGCAGCCTCCTTCACTGGGGCAAAACTTTCCAAGCAATTCTTAGGACTGTAAAGTCACCCTGTGACTCTCTAATGTGACCAAAGACCAGAAATTTGGACAGCACTCCAAGTCAAGTCGGGTTTGTTTTGTCTGTTTGAGATTTTTTTTTAATCCTTGTCAGCTGATTTCAGCACCATCAGAACTTTACCAAAACATGCTGACAGACTCATTCTCTGCATAGGGACCTCTGCAAGCCTCAGAGCAAGGTGTTTTGTTTGCTGTAGAAAAAACTC
Organism: Falcunculus frontatus; assembly: GCA_013398115.1. Classification (NCBI taxonomy): domain Eukaryota; kingdom Metazoa; phylum Chordata; class Aves; order Passeriformes; genus Falcunculus; species Falcunculus frontatus. The sequence continues at coordinate 23,869 of VZRV01010959.1, read as the reverse complement.
CTGCTAAACACTCTGAGACAGTTGTTTCACTTCAACATATGAATGGCTTTACTGACCTTGTACGAAGTTGTCACGTATTGGTGAAAAAGGATTTTCCTTACCATCCTACTCGTGATTATTTTGACTATGCTTTTCAAACAGGGTGCAACCCCCTGCAAACCATAAAAGAGAGTATTTCCATCTCTTGTCAAAATAATAGAGAACTGGGAAAAGATTGGGAATGTGATAGTACAGCAGATCAGAGACCAGTGTGGCAAAAGGTTACTCCCTTTGATATTCAACACCACATCATTTCAGAGGAGATTGACAAGTCAAGTTTAAAAAAATCCCCCAAGGAAAAGAACATCAGCAGAGACGACTGACAGAGCTGCTACTTCAGACATGAGAAAAAATACTGGAAGTCGGGGCTTCCAAGAGAAAGTTACTTTTACTTGTTTCACCAACTGCTTATTTCCATGTCTCCACCACAGCCTGGATGTAGTTATTTCTTTACATCCCTATTGCCCTGTTAACTTCTAGTTTTACTGTCATTCATAACATCCAATGATGTTTGTCTAGTTAGTGTACTACATTTTTAGCAGTCTTTTCCACAGACCTTGGGAATAAACCACATCAGTGGATATAATGAAGATAATTACACTCTTCATTTAAATTGTGATTACTGTGCTGCAAGAAACACCAACTTAAGGCACCATTACCCTTATTTCTTATGTGCTTATCAAATGTAGCTGATTGGCCTCACTTTCCAGACCACACATCACTTCCCACTCCACATCACTATATTTAATAAATTAATCAGATAGTACATTCATATACTTTCAGCCTTCAGTAGTAAACACAGTATTGTAAACAATGTCCCAAACTGTTCAAAGATCTTTCTTCTATTTTTAGAACAAAGCATCTCCAACAATATTGTTTCCCTTTGCAAGAATGAGGCCCAGCATCTTTCAGGACCACCATCTATTGTATGTTAAAGACATTGGAGAGTGCATTACCCCTATATGTGTCTGTAGGAGTTTTCCAGTTAGGATATTACCACCAGTAATATATCCCACAGTGTGGTGTGCTACAAAGACACCACAAATCTGTCACCAAAATAAACTCCAGTACTTGACACTAAGCAAAATGTTCAACAGATCCTTTTGGACAGACACTGTTACTGCTTACTTCCTACTCATAAGCCAGTGTGTGTGTCTATTAGCTCATTAGGGCATCATTAAAGCTTATCTATTTTCCTAAGCCATTGGAACTACCTACTTTGAAACTTAAGACAGCTGCAATCACAGCTTAAAAGATTTATTTATCCTCAGACTTCTTCTCGTCCCCAGACATAAGGCCTTTCCTGGTGTGTACACTATGGGATTTTTTTCCCTGTAGCTTTTTTATATATTTCTCTGCAGATAAAAGGGATTACAGCAAAACACAAATAATCCACTGACCATACTGAGCTCTAATGTATTTTAGCCTGTATTTCCTGCCTCTGCATTATCTTACCAAGAAAGGCAGAGACAGCTATAGGAAACACTTGCACAAATTTACAGTGAAAGCAGATAAAAAGCAGTTATCTGAAGTAGGAGAGTGTCATACTACTTGCTCTGAGTTCTACAGTTACTTGACTTGCTGAGTTTTGGCTAAGCTGTCCCCACTAGAGAGAGAAAGCATCAAATGATGGCAATATGAGACCATAGGGCAAAAGCCAGACTTGTCAATCAGATGATGTCTTGAATGTTTATACATTTTCCAGTGAGAATTTCTGGTCTAAGATCAGGCATCTTTTGGGGCAGCTTCAGTTAGTATGTTGTATTTTAACATAATATAGCTAGCAAACACATGGAAATGCAAAAATTGCATCCGTATTAGGCAAATTGTCCATTAAACATGTTTTGTATCAACAAAACCACAAAAGATAACAGAGTATAAATATGACCTAGTCCATTTCTACTCTGATGAAACAGCAGAGCAACAGCACAACCACAACAGCAGAAAGAAACATATTTAGGACCAAACTCGGTGGTAACTCCTTTATCAGTAAAAGTTTACCAAGAGTGTTTTAATATTTTGCAAGTATGATTATGCATCTGATATACTTCTGAAGGAAAAAAAAATCATTAAGTGGCACTGAACACTACATTCAAGTAGTCTAGGCTTTTGAATACTTAGTGACAGCAGAATACTTTAAAAAAGAAAAGTGGCAGAATTACTTGGTTACAAACACAATGTATTGGTTTAATCATGTGAAAGAAGTAGGCTGAAAGTCGACCACATCAGAAGCCAGAAAGTAATCAGTTAGAAAATAAGGTATAAAGCATCCCCATTCAGGATAATCTGGCATTTTACTCTCTGCTAATAGTGTGTGAATTTGCTAACCCCAAATACTGTTTTTCTCTAGTTCTCTAGTACAGGAAAGCTATACAAAGACATCTGTATTTGTGGGTCTACTGCAGCAATTAACATATAGTCACCACATGGGACACTGACAATTTTATACAGTTGGTCTTTGCACTTTATCAATTTATCGTAAACCAAAATTAATCAGATAAACAGTAATTCTGAGCATTATTCTCTGCTTTCTCCAGACACCAGATCTGTAAAAGCTGTTTTTAGATACTCTGCAGAAATTAAAAAAACTTACGCAAAACTGAGAACAGCTTGAACATGCTGCTGGTTACACAATGAAATGGTTGCATTGGAAAAGTAAAAACACAGACTCTTATTTTCCTAAGGGGAAAGGAATGTATTTCCTGTACATTTTCCAGCAGTTTTACAGATGCTGAAACAATAACACACCTCCATGAGGTAAGAGATCTTGTTCTTAATGTTTGCCTTCCATCAGATTCAAGTGGGATATCTTTTGTGAAAAAAGGACCTATTTAGAAAAATTAGTCCATTATGACTATTTACCCCAAAACCAAAATTAAATATTATGACATCAAGTGTAGTAAGAGATGCCTTCATATCAAGCGCAAAAGTAAACATGACTGAATTCCCAGCTCAGCCAGTTTGGGTTTTTTTCTAGTAAGCACAGTAGTTATTATGAACCCTTTTTGTCAGTGTTTTCTTGTGCTGCTTTAAAAGCAAAATTTTCTGTAAGATTTTGAAATCCTCAGTATCACTGATCACTCTTGCAAAATTCCTTCAGTGTAGTCCAAGTAATTACTAGCATTTCTTATTTGTGAAACCCAAGCACCTATCCTTAGGGAGCATGGAGGAGGAATTTAACTTGTCTTAGTTAACTTGAATTAATCCAAAGTGAAGCCCTACTGAAGGCATCTCAGTTTGTATTTCCACATTTACCATGGCAGGTAAATCTTAACACAAGAGCATAGAGTCTTTCTCAGCCTCCTTAGTCGCACAGAAAATACTCCTTTATGATGTCTTCACTAAGATTTAACACCAAATTAACTAACTCAAGTTAGACCCTTTCCCCACTCCCCACTTTAATTACAGGAAAGCCAAGACCCAGTTGTAGAGAGATATTTAAAGACCAACTGGTTTTCCTCTGCAATCTAAATTCCATTTAAACACCACCTTTAAACACAGTTTTTAACTGATTTTTTTTCAGTCTTCCTTTACAAGATTCATCTGTTAGGTTTTAACAGATTAACTAATTCAATTTCAGTTCTACAGCTTTTTCTAGCCAACACTAGATCAAGCCCAAAGCTATTAAGGCTTAAAATTTATTTCCTCTGACTTTCTATGTATAGTTTCTACAGAGTCACCAGTTAAGTTCCTTGAAATCTCGTTACAATATGTTGCAGAACAGAATAGGTTAAACATGAACAGCACAGCTAACTTGTTAAAAATAGTACAGCAGGAGCTATGAGAAAGATGCAGATAGAAGAAACTGCAAAAATCACATCCTTCTGCATAGAACAGAACACCCTGGCAAAGATTGCAGAACATCCTGCAGCAAGATAATCAAGTACGCAAAAGAAGAAGTAACATTGTAGCTTGCTATGCATTAGCTAGCACGTAGACAGAACAAATGGAAATTGTTATACGGAAGCTTAAACAGTATAAATATCTGTGCTTCTTAATAATTGTCCTCGCGTGCTTGGTCCGTGTGTGTTTCAATTGCTGTCAACAGCATACAAATTTGTATGTATTTGCATAGCTAAAATTGACCTGTCCACAATCTGTCTTCAATTAAAGGCTCCATTTTCATGAAAGATTTCATTAACAGTTTGGGGGAAAAAAAATTTCATTATAAAAATACACAGACTGTGTGGTTTCATTTGGTTTTTAGTAAAATAAATGTATACTTTAAAGTAAGAACATGGAGCGTTCTTTACTTGACTTCTGCTTTCTAGCCCCTCAGGTTATACTTCACATTTCATTACCCTATTGTTCTTCACAAGGTTTTATATGTTCAGGTAAAACGTCTCACTGAGAGCCAGGTGCTTTCATATTCTTTTCCTTTTTCCCTTCTGCATCTCTCAATACTTTAAGTACAAATGTTTTTAAACTCTACCCTAGGATTTCTTCTCTAAGTGAACCAGTTCAAAAAATACTTCTCAGTCTGGCTTGGAGAGTTGACTGACAAGTTAGAAACAGGCAAAGAATTAAATACTTGTTACTAAGTCAGATATTAACAGAGGATACCTCTTTCTTTCCCATTTTAAAAAGAACAAATTTCAGAATTAGAGCTATTTCTCTTCCACCTAGGATAGAATAATAAGCATGCCACCTCCTATGAGAATTAAGACCACCAGCCAGCCTCTTTGGGAAGAATTATCTTTGCTTACAGAGTTTGTATCTTTTCTGAGCTTCCAAAGTCCATTAAAACTAAAACATAAGTAGAAATAAAAGTACGCTCAACAGAACAAGAAAGAGTATTTCTGACTTATTTTCTAACCTCCAGACTAAGGAAATTAGAAGAGAAGGGTAATTTGAGAAAATTAGATCAATACACATAAAGAAAAATAGGACCACCTTCATCTATATGAAAATAAAAAATAGATAAATGATAAACACTGAATTTTTGTAACAGAGAAAGTATGCAAATTGGTTACTCTGCCCTACCTCTCTCAGAACGAATAATAACAGTAATAAATTAGTTCTGCAAAAAGAAAGTGCGTGACTTAGTGGATGCCAGAATTTTGCATCTAGTTCTCATAATTGTGGAACTGCACAGAACAAAAGAAAAAAATAATTATTTTCAAGACCAAAACAACTATAGAACATATTTGCTGAAATTTGTGCAATTAGAACCAATCCTAATACTAAAGGCTTTCAAACGAAATCATTTACTCAATTTTACTTACTCTTTCAGCTAAAAGAAATTTCTACAGCAAAAGCCATGTTTCAGTATTTCAAACACCTATGCTTTCAACCCTCTTCAACAAAGGAACTACCCTGAAACATCTTACTCTTGTCAATTCCTTTGTGCAAATAAATTCAAGGTATTGGAAAGTATGACAAGGGTTACATGCAGAAAGAATCCTTACTAAACTTATAATACAGGCAAATTATTATGAATTTAGGACTCCTGACTGATTTTCATTGTGCTTAAATCAAGCCAGGTGCATGCACAGCAGCATGCCTTGCACCAAGCAAACCTTGGCGAAACCAGGGCAATCTTCATTTTCTATGTATATGTTTAAGGTCTAACACTTGTGCTCAACAAGGTAAGAACTCGGTTGAAAAACAAAAGTTTCAATCTCTAAGGAAGATGTAGAGTAAGTAGCAGAGGATGTGAGTGGCTAAACCACTTCAGCTATGCATTTGAGATGATCCTTATGGCATACTGTAAAGTGTATTAGATAAGCCCACTTTAAATCATGGCACAGAGAAAAGCCCCTCTGTTTCCATATGAGATCTCATCCATGTACAAAAAGAGTACAGCACAAAACAATCCAGAAAAATTCTATCAGCCCCGTGCTCACTTAGTCAAGATGTAAACTGGCAGGCAAGCACCAAGGCATCCTTGACCTGCATAATCCTGAGAGCCCCATGGGTCAACCATCAGAGCAACCATGATTCATTCATGTGCAGCAATTTTCAGAGGTAGGTGCCTTCCTAAACACTAAGATCAATCTGATAGAAGAGGTTCTTACAGTAAGAAACTTAGTGTTCTGAAAACTGCACACATTTCTGTAGAATTCAGCAGTTAGAAGCTCTGCTCAGGATACATACAACAGCAGCTATCTTTAATGAATGCACCGATTAATTCTCTACAGTGCCCTTGCCACGGATAGGGCCAAAGACACCACTGGGCCTCTATCTAGGGGTAAGTGACTCTTTTGTCCTTGTTTTAATCTGCAACCACACATATCATCAGTGAAATTGGAAAGAGGCTCTCCCAGAACAGGCATCCTGATGGGCAGCGAAATCTCATTCTCCAAAACCTGCCCTCAATACAAATGGTGATTAATGAGGACAAACAGTATCAGACAGTAAACATCTGTTATCTTTCCTACCACAAATAGACTGGAATTAACAAGTAATAAATGGTCAGGAGAACACTCGAGTGTAAATGAAGTTGTGACTCTGCCTTTCACAGCTGATTTACTAGCTTTTGGGGAAGAAATCAGACCAAAATCTGCAAAGTGATTTTTGAAACATGAGGGGACTGAGAAATTAGTGAGAAATTCTTAGAAACTGATTTGAACTTGGCTTTAAAGGGGGAGAAGAGGTTTACTTAATTTCCCATCCCTCATGCTTCACTCGGTTCTGATTTTAGAGTACCCAGCAATTCTTTTCCACAGACAGGGCTAAGTCAGTGTGGCCCACTGCATTACTCATATCACGAGACTGGGCAGAGTGCTCCTCTCTGCCTGCTTGCCTTAGGATGAGGGTTATTATTCCTGTATCCAGTGTTCCCTAATCTTTCTCCTGAGAGCAGTTTGTGTCCCATGGAACATTTTTTCTGTACTCAGGGACATCTACCATTGTTTTATGCACAAGGCCCTTTAGCCATCCTGTGAACGGACTGGGCTGCTCCAACACGAACTCCGGAAAAGAACATAATGGTTCCTGCTCATGTCCAAATTTTGTTTTGTGATTTGCCACAATAGTCTCTCTAGAAACCAAAATAGTGCTATGATTGGTTAATAATCTGGTGGCTCCCCATTTTTAAAGACCAGGCCCCCATTTGCCTTTTGTCTAGGTTTCTTGTATACCAGCTGTTTTTGAATTATCTTCAACCGTGACATTTCACCAACCAGATTATGTTGCAACATAAAGAGGGTTTTATGATTAAATCCAGTATCTATAAAACACCTAAATTACCCAAGCAAACTACTAGTTAAAAAAGCTCTTGTTAAAAGCAAAATCACTACCAAAATAAAATGTCCAGTTAAAAGCTGACTACAGAAAAAATTAATTTACAGCAAATGATTAAAAACAAAATTACAAATGTCAGGCAGGTGCCGTATTTTCAATAGCATCCCAGAAAACCTGAGAACAATGGAACAATCAGGGTGCATGCTTCCACAATCAAGGTGGCATGAACTCGTCAGCAAAAATACCTCAACTTAATCAAAGTATCATTCCCCTCATATTAAAGGCATATCTTCTATTTGTTCTTTTCAACAACACATACAAAAATCTTGCTATCTCCTGTTTCTAATTTTTTAGACTACAGGCAAATGGTTGCTGCTGCTTGTATTATGAGCAACTTCATGAGTACTGTATCTTCATTCAGCATGCAAAAACCTGAACGATAGAGTATTGCTGAGTTCTACGTGCTGGGAAGCCACGATTATTCTTCCTACACAGAGGAAGTTGAACAAGTCTGGTTGGGAAGTGCATTTGTGGGCAGGTTCCCCTTCTGTTGTGAATGAGCAGCAAGTACTTGCATAAATTTCTTTTAAGACATAAGCACTGAAAGCAAATAAAACATACCTGTCCACAAATCTTTCTTATCAATTGCTAAAAGACATAAAATATTAAAGCTTGTTAGATGTGAAGAGAAAAAAGAGGCACTGCTCTCCAGGAAAGCAAAACTGTCTCCACCAGATCTCAAGTCAAATGTATGCTAGAATAAAAAATTTCATATACAATACAGAGTGACTACAATTTACGTAATTTAATATTTTATGGACCTAGACATTTTCCTTATGTTAAAAAAAAAGTCTTCTCTCCCATATTAAGGGTATGATGCATGAGCCAAACCGATCCTACATATATAGAAAAGAGTACGAAATAGAGGTTTCTGGGATAGAATATATTTTCCCCTTTTAGACACTTGCAATATTGAGAAAACTTTTTCCAAAGCTTTTGGAGAGGTGAGAGCAGCTATATTTTTCACCACTGCAATGAAAAATGATGCCATAATTTCTCTGCAGACAATTTTGGGCGGGTTGCCCTAGCCATTGCAGTCCTCTATTTTAAATGAGACTTTTACAATAACAATTAACTCTACAGTCCTCCAAAAAAATAATAGCACAAAGCTAGACAAAAACTAACTTCATAGGACCAGAAGGACCCTTTGCTTACCAGACTTCTGCTGGCCCTCAGGTAACTCAAATAGTTAGCGCTGCACTCTCTATTACAGATATTTAACATTATTAAATGCTCCCCAGAATGAGAATACACTAATAGGCAAAATAGACCAGTCTTTGTTGATTCATGTGGAAAAATATTTATCATGGAAATCTCTGAGACAGGGAAAAATGCTAAACTCTCTAAAAATTATCATTTTCCCGGAAATTTTAGTTTTCTTCTTTCCTCCCAATGTCACTAGTTTCCACTTGATAAGTACAGTGACAAACTGTCATTTTCATGGGCATTTAACTCTCAGTTACTGAAAGGATCTATGAAGCATAATTATCTTTTCAAGACATTAAAAACACAGTAAAATACAGGAGAAAAAAATGACAAATTGAGATGTAAGCAACAAGATTGTGCGTGGTCTTATCTTTGTGTTCTGGCATTAGAAAATCAAAGATGAAGAACTTCCGCATAATCTGTTTATCTGATTGATATTGATAAGACTGTACAACAAAAGAAATTCAATCATTTCAGCAGGAGTCTACCAACTTACAGAGTTATATAGCCAATTTTAACAATTACAAAGGTGGTTCACAGAGAATGACTTCTCCTGTTGCACTTTGGAAGTGCCTTTAACATTAACACAAAAATTACATTTGCAGAGTCTTTCCCTGGCAAAGTGGTTTGGTGAAAGGAGTCAAAATCCAGCTGTAAAAAAACCCCTTGCTGCTAAGACTTAAAACCCCAAGAATTTTTCTAATATATATTTGTTTTTCTGCCAATCACCCCCACCCATCCATCCATCTCTTCAGTGCAGTTTCACTGGATAAATAATTGGGTCCTCCATCACAGTATCAGGCACTTGGGAGATGCTCCTCATTCCGCACAGCTGAAGGCTTCTTCCTTTTAGCCCCACCTCACACCTGTTTGTAGGAAGGGTACAAGATGTGAATACAGCTTTCAGGCTGGGTCCTAGGGCCAGCTATAGCAGGGGTTGTTTCACCTTTCAATCGGTAGTCCCCTAAGCAATTCTGATGCTTGAATTATAAATTCTCTAGAAAATTTTGCATTCATAGATCAGGGCAGCATTTTCAATTTTGCTTTTCTTTACCACTTCTTATGTAATGCAAAGACCCCTAAGTGGGCAATCATCCTCTTGCCCGCGCTGCAATAGAAACTTGTGTGCCTTGCCCATCAGCAACAGCATAACATTTCAGAGCAATTCACTCTGGGTTTGGATCCTGTAAAACCTCTATCTACTGCACTGAAGCCTAGGAGGGCATCCATGCATCTCTCTTCCTCATCTTGAGCAATTAATGAAGCTGCCAAATGCAGCTGAGGATGTCAAAGAGACTGTAAGCCTAATGATTTTTATAATTTAAACATCTTTGCAGGGAGTCCTTAGCATGTGGCATTACTTTGTAGAGAGAGTTCTGCATGCCTGTGAGATAATGTATTTGACTTAAACTGGCACTGATCACATCTCTATCTGTATATCAGTAGAAAGACACCCTAGTGATTACTTCTCTTTTTATCACGACTTTAGTTGTCTAATCTGTTCTCAGCACACTGATTTGTGTCTTTCAGGGGGTATTCAAACAGTTTGTGCCCTTTAGAGGTCCTTCACAATGATCACCATCAAAAAAAGTTGTTGGGTTCCCCCTAAAATGTTAATTCATTTAGAAAACCAGATTTAAAAACTTTCTATCAGTAGTGAAACTCTTGTATTGCAGCTCTGAATGGCATAGAAACACATTGAAACTTAGTCCAAGACATTTATTAACAATATCAAGATTTATCCACTGATTTATTAAAAAGGATGCTAAGGATTATAACGTGGATATGCAGTAAGATATATCGAAATTAATTAATTAATTAATTAATTATATTGAAGTACTTCTGATTTTACAAATCAGCTGTTCCACTTTTTTCCTGAGGTCCACACAGTTCACTTTCTGAGTCACTAAGAGAAATCTTTGACCCACAAATAATATGACTGATTTTTATAATTTTAGGCTCTGCAAACCTCTACTAGGTAGAATTCATTTAGTGTTCAAGCTTTACAAAACAACTGAGCCTTTAAGTGATACAAATTTATGTGGCTTGTTTGTTAGATGACCAGCAGTTGACACTGATCCCAAATTTACCAGTGTAGAAGGTTAAAAAAACATAAGAAAATATAAATATTTTATATAAATATAAATTTGAGCAATATACAAGATTGCTACTTGAACTGATATATAGTGCTCTATCTCCCCACTCCTTTTCCTACTGTCTACCCTTCCCATATTGTTTTCCCCTCCCTGCCCCTAGTCCTGGCCACTCCCTCGGGTTTTTCCCATTGGTTCCGGTACCCCAACTCCGCCCATGTGCCGCCCCTGCACCCTGAAACCAGTAGTCTACCTGCTCTCCCCGCCCCCCTCGTCCCCCCATAAAACCCCAAAACTCCCTGCCATGTGGCCTCTCTGCGTCTGGGAAGCTGTTTGTCACCATGTGATTAAAGTCGTGTGGTCCCCATGCGGAGACCCTTCTCTCCTCCTTTATCACCACAGTGTTGTGGAGCCGGCAGCCGGCCGGAGCAAGGGCGCGGGGCCGCCGGGAAGGGCTACGGGAATCGGAACAGCCGCTCTACCCGATGCAGCCCCGCAGCGCTCTCCGGGAAGGTTGTGGCTTCCCATGCCAACGCAGAAACAACTGACCGCAACAATGGTACATGATAACAAACCTCAAAATATACTGGATAAACCATTTCTTCCCATTTGGTTAAGCCCTTATGGGTTTTATAAAGCAAATAGTCCACCATCTGTGGATGCGCAGGATGTAGATGCCCCGGTGAGAGCAACAGCGAGGGAGAGGACTGCCCAGAAGTGGAGAAGCAGCAGCTCCAGGCACTGGAGCAGAGATTCCACTGCAGCCTGTGGAAATCCCACACCACAGCCGAGGGAAAATGGGAAGAGGAAGGAGCAGCAGAGAACAATTATGAACTGACCATAACCCCACCTTTCCCCCTGCTAAACAACACACCTGGGGGTAAAGGAGTTGGAAGTAGAGAGAAGGTGAGACTGGGAAAGGCAGAAGGAAAGGTGTTACTTTAACATCTACCTTTTTGTTTCTCACTGCCTGAATGTCTTTTATGAAGCAACAAGTTATTTTCCCAGGATGAGTTTGTTTTGCCAATAACAATGACTGGTAAGCGATCTTTCTGAGCTTTCTCATCCTATTTTCTCTGCTGCATCCTGCTAAGGACAGGGGGAGCTGAGGGGAGGAATGAGGAGCTGGTTTGCAGTTGGGCTGTTAGTCAGGGTTAACCCACCACACTGGGAGCAGACAGATTTGGGGGAGATATCAGCTGTGGCAAAAGAGATTACCATTCTGAGCAGGACTTATATGTGCATATAAATAGAGTGAAAATTTTTGTGATTTGAAAGTTAGAGTTCTACTTTTTTTGGGTTCTGGTTTGGGTTTTTTTCTGACACATTTAGATTTTTGGGCTCTACATACACAGATTTCACTCCATCACAAATTAAAAATATAAATACACCATTTACATGAAAATGTATTTCCATAAAAATGCAAAGCTGAATTTTGCCTGTGACCAATCAACATTGAAACTAATATTCACTCAGTCCTGTTTCACACTTGCCTAATTTTAGCTTTAGTTAATTTAATACTGAAAAATCACGTGGCCACCATGGTTTTCACATTATAGGCCTATCATGGAGTTCATTTAAGGTAATGCTCAACAGACACACCTCTTAGTGAAACTGCAGGCAATTTACATAGCTATGCTGTCACTTCTACAATCAGAAGTTTGTGGATCCAATCTGATTTTTAGGAGGTTAACATAAAGAAAGTCAAACTGCAAGTTGCTACATCAGTCACGCTGACTTTGTAGACATAATCAGTTCATCAATGTCTGCTTAAGCTTTTGATCCCCACAGACACTGTGAAAGTTGACTGCAAATAAATTCCTGGAGTTTGTTAGAAACTAATCTGGAATACTTGCAATGTATGAAAGCTGTACCAAAAGCCCATTGGTTCATACACAGTGGAATAACCACAGGCATGTTATCAGTACACTTAAGGGACGGCTAGGACATGTAAATATAGGAATAGATTAATTTTTGTTCAGGCCCAAAGCCAAGAAGTAATTCTTCAGAAGAAACTGCTGTGAAAGTACTTGAGCTCCCAGGAAAAATCAGGGATACTGAAGTGAGTTCAGCCATTAGAAAAGTTCAAATGTCTATGGTTCTGTCAATTGCTTGACAATAAATAAGCCTGTTTCTTATTTCTACCCGAGTAATTAGAAGAAAGTCTGATGCATTGAATTAAGTTCCTCCTTGCTGAACTACAGACTACATAAGCAGTTACTAGCCAATTGCTAATTATAGGTAAGAAACCTGTGAGATGAAACAAATTCCAGTACAGCATTACAAATTCAGGAATAGTTCATTCTGACTAGTTCTCCCACTAGCTCTCACTGACCATGCTAATTAGGGTACAGTTTCATCATTACTAGTCTATGACTGAAATCAACAAAATCTGCTGAACTAAGCAATAGCAATTTCCTGATTCTAAGATAATACCTGTGAGTGATATTCTGAATGGAGAAAATAATTCAAGGTTTGCAATGCAAAGTCCTTTGTGCATCTACAGCAAATGTTGGTGTTGCAAAATACTTTAAAACGCTGATGGATAAAATATTTTCTTCTGATTTGTTTCTGCATCTGTGAAACACAACCAGCTGTTTCTTTCAGTATCAAGGGAGGTTTATGTGGCTTTTATCGAGATAGAAGGACTGGGAGAACTGAAGGAAAGGACAAGGAGAGCAGAGGATTGACTACTAAGATAATCAGACCCTCCTAACTCAGGCAAGGTTTCAATTTCTTCATCCTGCAGATCACGATATTTGATTGTCGTGGGTTGACCCTGAGTCTGATGGACAGATCTCTTGACCAGTCACGCTTCTNCTTATCTCACAGAAGGTAAGAAATGCGAACTAAACCACTACATTGATAAAAAAACATGCTGCAGAATTTCAAGTATCACTGAAGTTATTTTTATGAGATGTGTTCTACAGCCTCTTGTAGTCATCCATAGAAAGTTTATTGCAAGAATCTGCAGGACATCATACTAGTTATGGGCATAAAAACATATTTATATTTCTGTCTCAGGCAAAGAAATTTCCATTTTGCAAAACAGGAAAATGTAGATGAAGAATTTCATACTTTGCTATTACAAAAAAATCAGTAAATGCAATTAAGATATATTTTCAAAAGAGAGCAATCACCTTCAGCTATTCTGTGAAAGCCAAGTTCTGTTCAAATTAAGCAGCCAGCAAAGACTATCTCCACACTTCCTGTTATGTTAAACTGATAACCAACGCTCCACTCCTCTACTACTAAACACAAAGGTGTGCCAGATCCTACATTCCTCCTTTTAAAAAAAAAGTTTGAAAAGAAGGTAAGAGAATTGGTAATTTTTTTTTAAATTTGAATGTTCTCTAGATTGAAACTGAAATGTCTTTTAGAGCAATTTCAATTTAAAAAAAAAAAAGAGTATGTCAGGGCTACAGTTAGCCCACTTGCTAATACAATCTCCTTTAATTTTACTATTTCATACAAGAGACAAAATAGCTACAGAAAAGACTTTTATGGAGCCTGGAAGAGAAGCAAACTGGACTTGGAAGCTGGCAGCACAGAAAATCCTTAAAAGCAATTTTATGGTCATCTTTTGCTTTCTCTGTACTTTTTTCTTCAGTCAGCTGTGAAAGTTCATTTTTGTATACATTCTTTTCTTATCTTCAGCAGAAACAAGAAGTCTAAGTCACCACCCACAGCTCATTGCATTAAAATTGCTACTAACAAGTGCATTTAAAAACATTTTCACAGTTCTTTGTGCCCAAAAATACTTTTTTTTCTGAAAGCTGTTATTTTTAAAAGAAAGAGATCCCTGCAATTTTATATATCTTAGCTGTATTTATGAAGGGAAAATGGGAAAAGAGACAAAAATAGTAATTATATTATTTCTTTAAAATGTCTGAAGGCTGTAGAAGTTTGTTTTCTTAGGATAACAGCAAGATACAGAGTTATGAGCATTTTCTTGAAGTAGTTTTCAAGATTTACCAACAACTTTGTCCATAGTAATGCATCCAATCAAAAACTGTGATTTTTTAAATGCTTTTAATGTATGTATTAATATTACATTATATATATGTGTATGTATAATATATATGAGTGTATAAATTATATATATATATAATGTGTATAAAACTGAATAGATCTGAATCTTGCAGAAGATGTGGACATGGTTCTGTGGTTCTTTGTTCTAGGTGGCCCTGCTTGAGTGGAGGGTTTGGACCAGATGACCTTCAGAAGTCTCTTCTAACCCCAACACTTCCGTAAGGCTGAATGTATTTTACATAAATTATCCTGTGACAGGCCATCCAGATTTGATAATATGCAAATGCATCCATAATCTACAGATGGAATTTACCCAGGCTTGATAGACACACACTGCAATCTTATTGAATTATTCCACCAGCAAGTTTCAAACTAATCAAATAAGAAAGGGAATAAAATGTAGATTAGTAGGTATAGTCATAGCTTTGAATACTACCATTCAATTCCACCATTGTTTCACTTGTATGTACTTATTTTTACAGTTTCTCTCACTAAAAGCTTTACATCTTTTTGTTCCAGAAATTTCTTTCTAATCTCCAAACCTAAGTAAGAAAGCTCAGTTTTCTATCAAGTCATGTTTCAATATGTTCAGCTCCATTAAACCTTTGGTTGTCTAATATTGTGAGCTAATGATGTGATGTATGCTTTTCAGATTAACATATTTAATGGTTTTTCCTCATCTCTTCCCTGCCCACCCAGTTTCTCACTATAAAATATCATGAATCATGTAAATTTTAAAAACTGGTCAAAACATTTAAAACTTACCAGGAAAAGGAGAGACCAAGATAGCACAACTCTGTAAAATAGGTTTCTTTTGAGAGCTATACTGAAATCACAAGATTAAAGGACCAACTTCATTGCTATGCCAAACTCAGTTAGAAGCACATCAATGTGAATAAAGTACATAACACGACTGGGTTTTTATATAGCTAACTCACACTTCTTAAGGCCTGGAACACCAACTTTTCCCAACCTCTATGCTGGAAAAAAAAAGTCTATTTTTGTTCTTGTACTCACCATCTATAAGAAAAGGGTAATATGTAAAAACCTAACTTGAATTCTGGAAAACTATAATGGAGTTACTGTTCTTTAATCAATTCTTCATCACGCAGCTTAAATTTCCTATAAAATATTAGGATCTTGGTAAAAATCCTTCAAGTGCTTTGCACAGAAGGTATTATAATCCCAACATTTATTCAAGCAGGTGTTACATGAGAGGATAGAAAGCCTCTTAAAAACCAAACCACTCAGGAGGCCTTCACTGTCAATGCACATACTTTATTTGAATACAAGTTTTGCATTGCTCAATAATAAGCAGCCTAGAAAATACTCCAGTAAATCCTGGATTTCAGAAAGTATAGATAGTTGGAATATTTGTAGTGTTCCTATGTGAAGTGTTATTTCAGCATATCCTTCCTCTACAGCACACTTTAATAAAATAACAATGAATTTCAGAGGAACAAGAAACTTAGAAGCACAAGGAAATAACAAATGAAAAGAAACTACTTTCTCTAGCTCATCTGCAATCAAATAATGAAAATGTGGCCACAACAGTGAAATCAGGCCAAACATTGAAGGTATCAAAGCAGATCAGGTCCTTCCAAACTTACATAAGATGCATCATTGAGGAAAAAAATCCTGAATGGCAGCATTTACAGAATTTTGTGCACTGAGGCTAACTACCAGGTATTGGAAACCAGAATTAGCAATGCAATTGAAGACTGATTACTTCAACCTGCACATAATTCCAGGACTGTGGGACAACCAAACACAGCCTGGAAGCCCATGGCATGGACTGTATTGAAGAGGCAGATCAGAACTTTCTGGTCCGACTGGTTAACACTGCATCTGAAACCAGTCTAACCTTCCTGATGAACTGCTAAAACCATAAAAGCATTGAAAATTAATTTTGCAAGGGACCTCTGAAGGTCATTGAAGTCAAACCTCTGCTCAAACCAGGGTCAATTAAGAGACTTCAACTTTTCCAGAAGACATAACTATTCCGAGCAAGTTCTGGCAATGCTGCACTGCCTGAAAAGAGTTTCTCTGCATTGTCAGTATTTCTACTTGCACATTTTTCTTGGAGAGTCAGAAAATGTTGCTGGTTCTATATAAGCATTAAAACCAAATTAAAAAAAACCACAGAGCTAATGCTGCTTGGCACAAAAAGGGAAAGGGAGGAAGGAGAGAATTGCTAGAGCAATCTTAATTCAAGTCCATTGTTTCAAGAAGCTGAAAGCATCATGGACAAATCTGTTCTTACTCATATGACCCCTCAGTTTGAGACACTTACATAACAGCATCTCTCCCAGCATGGTGTAGCACAAGTAATTGGCAAGAATTGTTTCATATGCCCATCTGCTGCCAATATAATGTGTTTTCAGGCCTTCATGAGTGATGCCCTTCTTAAAGGCCTAGGTCTTCAATGCATTACACTAGTTGCTATCTCTGGCCTGAGCTGGAGTTGTTCCTTATTTACACTCCTGAAGAAGCACTGTAAAATGAACTAAAGTTCATTTGCACCTGCAGAGCTATTCAGAGGGACCCTACATCAGCAAAATAGTGACAGAACTGTGTTTGCCCCTCATGTAAAAAAAAAAGCAATAAGCCTATGCAGGGCTGTACTTGACTCACAAACTTTGACCTGTCCACAGGCTGCTGTGACTAACATTTCCTTGAATTCTAATAATCTGTTCCAACACTGCAGGAAAACCCATTAAAGCCATCACCACCAGTTTTCACACATAACCACAACAAAATGCAAAGCACCCATATTCTTAAAACACATTTTTTAATTACTTCATATTGCTCAGCACAAAAGTTGTAGCACATTTTGAGCAAAGAATTAACGTGCCAAGTTTCACATTTGGGAGTGGCTGAAAATCATTATTCTGCTAACAGACTTTTTGGTTTAGTCCCATCTCTCCTTCCCACTTTTCCCCTACATCTTTTTGTTTTGAGAATGCAGAGTAAATAAGATCATTTGCTTGAATTAACATGCAGTGTGC
Source organism: Falcunculus frontatus (assembly GCA_013398115.1). Lineage (NCBI taxonomy): Eukaryota > Metazoa > Chordata > Aves > Passeriformes > Falcunculus > Falcunculus frontatus. The sequence goes on along the minus strand of VZRV01010959.1, from coordinate 6,246 downwards.
TCTGTGCACAGGGTAAGAGTGATGCATCAACTTAGTGCTCAAAACAGGGCATTTCTCTTTGTGCCAGAGCTGGGCCATGAGTCAGCTGCACAAAAATGAATGTTAAGCCTTTCAGAAAGAATTCCATTTGCAAAAAAAATTGACGGAGAAATGAAGTCTAAAGAAGATTAAAATATGTCCTCCTCTAAAAATCAAAGGGTAAATGCAAATATCTTCTATGACTTTGTTGAGGCAACCCATTGTCAAACATATTTCAGGATTTTACCTTTTTCTGTTATAAAATGTCACTGGTTTAGAACTTGAGATGAAATTCCCTATATTCCCTTCTCTACTTCCAAAATGAAACTTCTTATACTTAAAATAAAATGGGTAACACAGCAGCCTTTTTGGATTTATTTCCTAGTAATTCAGCTTTTATCACGTGTATCCTCATTTACATGTTGAGTGATGTGTTCAACCACTGATCTCATCTTCCTCCAAGAGATATTACTAAGATGCATAGTTCACTTTCTAACTAGAATTTCCTGATCTAAAATCATCTTGCTATATTGAGCTGAGTAAAAGTAATGCTGCTGCAACCGTTCTGTAGTTTTCTCTCAGGAGTTCAAAGTCTAATGCCTGTTGCTTTATTTAAATGTCACGTATCTAACAGTCCTTCTCCACACAAGGTGCTGAATTTTGCAGAAGTGTTTTTCTTTCCCCACCTCTGACCTGTTTCCAGCCATCTCTTCTAATGTCGTTATAATATACAGCAGTGCACAGCTATCATCTGGATTTTTTTTACAGCTCTTCTCTTCCCTTATTCTGGTCAAAGGTCCCATGGCTCTTTTACAGAACATGAGTAGTGTTGATTTTTGTTCAAATAACAACTTAATTTAGTTTTAAAACCCCACAGTTTACAAATATATTCTTTCTGTGGGTTCCAGTCAGTTGTCACTTCCCACTTCACTGTTGCAAGCTAATGCATGACGGCTGTGCTGATCCACCCTCTGAGACATCTGCAGTTCAGGTTTGGTTCAAAAAAATGGAAGCATCAGTTAAGTGAAGACTTTTTTATCCACCTCTCAGACAATTTCAGTATATCAATGACCTTTTGATTGCAAGCACTGATATCCAATACAGTAAGACAGACTGGGAACATACTAGGTATAAAATCTGACCAGTATGTGTATGTGTTCATATACACACACTTTGGAGCAAGATGGTCACTTAGGTCTTATTTACCTCATTGATTATGGCAGCAGATGGTACTCTGCAAAACTATTAACATACCAGTACTAGTCGCTAGGGTCTCTTATAGAGTTGTACAAAAAGTCATTACTTGCTATTTTTGTCCTACAGTTCCTTATTTGCTGGCAAAACTCTTTTACACAGCAATATTAATACTGTAGTTACTTTCTTCAGCATCCAGACAAGAAACCTGTATGTTCAACCTTCAGCCACAGTTAAAAGTGTTTAAAAGTTTGTCTGCTTGCTTCAGCAGTATCACAGCAGTTCCAGTTAAAGATGTCTCCTTTACCCATCCATTCTGCCTCACAAAAAAACTCCCATGTTCTAACAACATCACCTCAGTCTGAACAAAGCTGCTCCTCTAATCAGTGTCTCCTGTCCTCCTATGTAATTAATGTTTCAATTACACTTGACTAGTCTATATGGAGGAGAAAATCACAATCATGTGAAGCTGTCACATATGTTACCCGTTATATTCTAGGTCTCTATATGCATCTGTAACTTTGGTTATTAAATTTCTGACCCATACTAAGTGGTACATGACTAACTGTCACAAAGGTAACATTGGAATAGAAGAGGTATCAGTAAAGGCTTGATTTAGCCTTTGAGATTGATTTGGATATTAAGTAAAGATAGAGCCGCCAAGTGGAAAATCAGAATTCTCTAATCTGTAAAGTACACAAAATTAAACCTAAGGCAGGCTATTTCTATTGAAGTAGTTACATTGATTACCATTTTGTTCTGACAATCTAGAGTTAGCTTTCCTATTTTCACAGGAGCTTCTCCCAGCAAGTGTAATATTTTGTATCAAGAAGAAAAATTAAAGGAACATGTAAGAAGTTGTGGGGTTGACTTCATATTACTTATACATCACACTCTTTTTTTCTCTAATCAATCTATCTATTACTGAATTTACTTTGGTTAAAGCATGAGCTTCCTTACTACTTAAATGTAATCAATGAGCTAAATGTAAGGCCAACAAAAAACAAGAAAGAAAATAAGCAACTGTGTAGTACCTCCCCTTTCACCCCAGCTCCCATATGAGCACGTCCCACATCCATTTAAAACACAAGATGAGTTCATTCCCATTGAAGTAAACAATGACTACAAGAGAACTCAGCCTTATTCAGACAAGAATTTTAGAAAAAAATTTACAGTAAGAATGAATGGGGAATGTGCAGTGTATTATGCTGGTGTTGAAAAAGAACTTGATAGTTTGAGTCAAGACCAGGAGTCAAAACCCAAATGTCGTCCAATTCTTCTAGCACTCTATACAAAGTTAAGATAATGCTCAGCATCAGGCTCCAGCATCTCTATCAGATGGGCACCAGGTAGTCCAAAGCTGGCATGCCCCCATAGAAAAGCACTCCTGAGAGCAAAATTGATTATTTTGTGGCTCCTTATTGGTTTATGTAAGAAGTTTGGTCAATTCAATATAGTTGACCAACATCTACTCTGTCAGGTCCTCTAAATTTTCTTTGGGAAGCTAGTCCAGATTCGCAAAGAACCTTCAGGAAACAAATTGAGATCACTACTTTTACCAACATATAAACCACCAGACCTATTTTAATTTTGTTTACTGCAATGTAATACCATCTGTATTACATTTAAGCTTACGACTTAAATATTTCATATATTATGATTTACTCCTGCCTAATTCAGGCCAAATAAAATCCATTAGAGATACTTTGTTTTGATCCATTCTGTCTTTTCTGAAATTCACATGACTGTGAAAATAAAGAGAGGGTTTATGTGTCGGGGAAGATCGTCTGGGAAACACATGACTAGCTTACAAACACTCAAAGACTCATCAAAAACTCCCATTCAAGAAATCATTCCCTATCCCTGCAAAATTGCCTCAAGGGTTAATTTCTCCACACTGTCCTGGCCTGGCCTGACTGAGGGCAGGTGACAGACACCTGGTGTAACTCTAATCTCCATATTACAGCAGCTCCACACCCAAGAGGATTGAGACATACACAGCAAGCATGTCTTGAAAAGAACCAGTCTTCCTTTTGTGGTTACAGTCGATGTGGATGTCCAGCACTAATTTCAAACTGGCCAGAGTAGCTCAATGTGCAAAGCAGCACTGATCCCTTGCCACAGAGCTCTCACAACAAGGCTTTTTCTCAGTTTGTACTTTTGCTTACTGGCTTTGGCTAACTGCTTTATCCATCTTCCCACTGTTCCAGTGTGTTCCCAGCACCAGCTGCATGATTGGCTTGTGGAGCACTGCTTAATATGAACAGTTCATTGTCATGAAGAGGATGTCAAGAGGTAACTTCATTATACAAATTATCAAATGAAATATAAGTGGGTTTTTAATACCCTTCTTGGTCAAGGTCAAATGTTCAGGTCAGCAAGACTGTGAAGCCATGAGAAGAAATTCCCTGTGATAGCGTGTCTCATTAAGTCTTACCACACATATCTAGCTACTCTTTTGCGAAAATGTTAAACAGCAATATAATGTATTTGAAAACACTTGTTTCATTTATTGTTTAAAAACAATGAATATGTCCCTACTTACTCTCTTTAAGCAGAAACAGGAATTACTGGCATAGCTAGCAAACTCTTTAGTTTTGTTTTACAAAGATGATGTAACAGGCTGTTATACACCGGTCCGGAATTTTCTCACAAAATTGGTCCTTTTCATGTTTCTTTCTCATACCACATTGTCTTCTAAGTTATGTTAAATAATAACTAACAAAACTATGCTGTTAAATTATTAGACAAACCATAGATTTCCTTGTTTCACGGATAATTTATTTCATACTTTCAAGTGAACTTGTACCTGATTCCCAAGTACTGTAGAGTGGTTGCAAGTCTAACCTAGCAGAAACAAGGATCTCTGTTTTGCAAACAAAGCTTCATTACTTATTTTTTGTTGCTGTTTTAAACTAGAGTTGATAAAACAGGAAAAATTTCCCTGCATGATTTGCTTTCTGCATGAATGGTTTTTAAAAATATACAAATGGTGGATCAAAAGTTACAGAACTAATCAACCATGTTTCCTAAAATACCTGAAGTTTCACAATGGTTCAGTGGGAAGACAATATATCAAAAACCAAATGAGGGTGAGACACATTTACTTCAAAACTTTCCACTGCCAAGTTCACAGTTAACTCATGGCAATGCAAGAGAAAAAAAAAAAAATTATAATGATTCTAGTGCAGGCACATTTGAACCTGCTGGCACACAAAGTATTGATTTCAACTGAGCTAAATTTTATTCTTTCCTTCTTTTTTTATTACTTCACTTTGAGATTATCCAGGGAATACATGTTGATACCTACGTTATTTCTAAAAGACTTCGTCTTAATTTAGAAGCAGAAACAAACTTTTCAAATACTGGACTGGATCCAAGAATTTATGTCAAAAATAAGTGTGAATTTTTTAGATTTCAGCATTCAAGTCATCGATTTTGAGTTCAAGGCTCCTAACCATCTTCACAGGTCTGCCTGTGAAGACTCCCCCTCCTCTCTCCTACACCACTCTGCCTAATCTGGGAAGTTTAGAAACAGAACCAAGGGCTTCCTTTGGGCAACACAGGCTCATGCTACTGAAGCAGTCCTTCAACACACAGCATGAAAGCAAAGTGTTCTTTTGCCACTTGCTGCAAGCCTGAAAACTGGAACACATTTCTCTAAGATGAGGGAAAGATACTAAAGGTTATTTAAAGATTGGGTCCTAAGGAAAAATTACTTAGAAGATTGAACTATTGATCTAATTCTCCTCCTTGCCTCCCACTAACCTGATCTCTCCAACAATTTTGTTCTCATTAAGAAATTTCAGCATCATTTGTCAGAGAAGAGACAAGAGGCAAATCCTACACGTTCTGAGAAAATTTGCTGCTGTGCAGAAGACACAAAGCCCAAGTCATTGCTTCTAATGAGGGGATGACTAGAGCTCTGAGCTCTGTTTTCAAGTCTAGCTGACTCAGGTGAGCAATCAGCACATGCATACGGCTTTGAAACGGCTGTAGCATGAGCTGCGACCTGCTCATCCTCCTTGGCAGCAGAAAGAGACATGACGGCACCCTCACACGCATGGACATCAAAGGGAGAAGGGGTAGGGAGAAAGCACACACTTATTTAAAGACTGTCAGTGCAGTGTTCTGCAGATCTCCCGGCTTGTGCCCAAGCCATCCACCAGCTCACAGCTGTACTTGCTGAAGGAGAAGGTCAGACCAAAGGTGCAAGGGTCATTCAGCAAGGTGTGCCTAGCCCCGCCTAAGAGTGAGCCAGCAGGAGCTCTAGCCAAATACAATAGTTCAAAGGGCTCAATCAGCAGTCCAGCCGGGTCTCAAACACTTTTGAGTGAACTGGTCCCATGCCAGCTCAGGGATTGCCATACCTATGATTGGTATTGAATGGGAATGAATGATCATGGAATTCTCCTTCCAGGCATGATAATGCCAACCCCCAGTACCTAGAGAAAGCCAGAATCTGCTGGTAGCTCCTGATGATCTGCTGTGGGTGGGACCTCCAAGATATTGATATTTCTCTGGAAACTCTTTTTTTTTTCCCAGAAGCAGCAGGCACTTGCTACTCCTCTGACTCGCTCCAGGAGTAACAGCAACACTTTATTCTCTACTCAGCTTTTAAGTCAAGAGCCCCTTTTTATTAATACACATAAATGTAAAGACTCTAATAATAAATGCAAGTTTTTCATCCAGTGTGTGGAGTCTGCTCATAACAAAAGACAGAGAGTGAAGAAAAATGGAAAGCAAACAGGTCCAAACCTACTCGTACATTCAGGTTCCTGTATTTTATTTTCTGACAAAGTTGACTCTGAATCTATCAATACCATGATTTCTTGTGTATCTCATTGGGAATGTGGACCCAAGCCCACATGCTTGCAGGCTCAGCCTAAGAGATACAAAGCTTGTAGGCACCAATTGAACTCCTTTCCTCAGACCACTATCAACCTTGTACTCCAGCTGTGTGTGTGGCTCTCACTCATGTGCAAAAGCCGTACACTGAAGAGTAGGTGATAAGGTGTCAGAGACTGAAAATAG
>VZRV01010958.1:27835-60756 GCA_013398115.1 Falcunculus frontatus | reverse complement strand
GCTTTTCCAGCCTCAAGGATCCTGGGATTCTGGGATTGCTGGCTGCACATGGATTTTCCCTCCAGAATTCTCCATGCAGACAAGGTTTCCCCTCCTGACTCCCCTGTGGGGCCACAAGGATCCCTAAAAGCATAAGTGATCAAGCAGAGAGCAAAGTGTGACCAGAGGCTGTTTTTTACATCAGCACATTTTATAGAAAGAAGATTCTTTTGCACAATTTATCTCCCAGCTCCAGCCTTTGGGCTAATGAAAGAAATTATCTCTCTTGAAAAATAAAAATACGAAAGGCAGGGTCAGGCATCTGATAAAATCCCAATTTTCTGAAAAATGCATCATTAATTGTGGTTGTTTGCTGGAGGGAAAAGTGGTCCAGCATTAAAATGATTCGCTTTTCCAAAATTTATCCAGAACCGTTTTTCAGCTCTGAATCCATCACTCCCCGCAGCAAAACCACGTCCCCCTGATGAGTGAGGATGAAATAATTATTGCTGGGGCAGCTCTGCTTGCCAGGGTGAGTCACCGTGATCCGAAGGCTCTCGGTGTCCGGGCCACTGCAGAGGTCAGCGATAAATGTCACCCCACAAGGCTTTAATTCCCAGAATTTGTGGTAATTATGAGATAAGTTGGATAATAACAACCCCCATAATGCTGACCATTGGGCACTGATCATCCTTCATATGGATGTCGTTGCAGCTGAAAAGAGAAGCAAAAAGAAGCATTTCAACAATGAAAGTGGCCAAAAGCAGGATTTCTATACCCGAGAAGTGCTTCAGAGAGCCCACCCTGCTCTTAGCCCAGACCTTACCATCCAATCACTCTGCTGTTTCCTCCTTGCATCCCTTTGCCCCAGCTCTGCTCATTTCCTGACAGACACAACCTGCAGCAGGGGAGCTTCTCCCCTGGCTCTGCTGACAATCCCCAGCCCAGCTGTCAGAGCAGCTGCACCCAACACTCAGGTCTTTGCATCTGGCTCAAATGTGACTGTCCCTGATGCAAAACAACTGGCACCCGTCACTCTGGGAGGAGAGACACTCTGGGGCTTCCCAGGCCAGCTTGTGTCACAGAACAATCTAGAAGGGTAATAATTCCCAGGAAGAGCAAAGGTCCTGGTTTCCAAAATGGGAATGTGGTTAAAGAGAAAAGCCTGGGAGCAATGTGAATGGGTTCTGCTTTGAGATTTGTTTTTCACCTTGTGCCAGGTGCCAGCTGGGATTTTCCTGAGGGAAGCCAGGGGGAGTGGAAGGTGTTTGCCCCTGCCCATGGTAGAGGGATGGAACTGGATCACAGAATCACAGAATAACCTGAGCTGGAAGGATCATCCAGGATCATCCAGTCCCACCCCTGCCCTGCCCAGACCCCCCAGCAATCCCAGCCTGGGCATCCCTGGCAGCGGTGCCCAAAGGCTCCTGGAGCTCTGGCAGCCTCGGGACCGTGCCCATTCCCTGGGGAGCCTGGGCAGTGCCCAGCCCCCTCTGGGGAAAGAAGAACCTTTTCCTTCCAATAGATGATCCTTAGGGTCTCTTCCAGTCCAAACCATTTAATGGCTCTGTGATTCACTCAGGTAGGTCTCTGTAATCTGCCGGTGACAGGGACCCCAGGGAGGCTCAGCACCTCCTCAGCATCCCGTGTGTCTGACACCCAGAGCAGCCGGGGCAGTGAAGGGAAGGGCTGCGGGGCTGTGAGAGGGATGAGATGCGAGCAGACACCAGCTCCCTGCCCCACACGGTGCCGGGGGTGCCACAGCGGGACCCCGGCGACACAGGGCCCGTGTCCTGCAGGGAGGGAGCTCTGCAGGTGTGCATCGAGCACCGGCGGGGCTGTCTCAGGCGGGGCCGAGCAGCCTGCAGCCAGCGGTGGGGCTGTGCCCTGCGGAGTCAGACGGGCAGGGGATGTCCCTGAGGAGCCGGCAGCGCTCCGGCTCCCGCTGCAGCCGTGCCCTGTCCCGCTGCCCCTGCCATGGCACCTGAGCTGTCACACTCCCTCCGTGCCCTGTCCCGGCTGCCCCTGCCATGGCACCTGAGCTGTCACATTCCCTCCGTGCCCTGTCCCGGCTGCCCCTGCCATGGCACCTGGGCTGTCACATTCCCTCCGTGCCCTGTCCCGGCTCCCATGGCACGTGAGCTGTCATACCCCCTCCCTGCCCTGTCCCGCTGCCCCTGCCATGGCACCTGAGCTGTCACACTCCCTCCGTGCCCTGTCCCGCTGCCCCTGCCGTGGCACCTGAGCTGTCACATTCCCTCCGTGCCCTGTCCCGCTGCCCCTGCCATGGCACCTGAGCTGTCACACTCCCTCCCTCCGTCCGGCCGTGCAGCACTTGCTCTCAGGTGCAAAGACACGTGAACCGAGGATGAGAGGGCTCAGGGGGATAGAAATCTGGCTTTTTCATCCACTTTCAGTCATGAGTTTCGCTCCTTCCTCTGCACAAGGGATGAGATGTTTGTTCCCCTTGTTCCCAGCGCTGCAAACCCCAAAGCCCAGCAGCCACTTTAATTCCTCTCCGTGTTTGGATCCAGCAGCTCCCTGATTCCCCTGCAGAGCTCAAAACCAACCCACAGGAGGATTCCCCTGGGGTAGTTTTGTTTTCCATCCTGGTTCCAGCACCATGAGAGTCCCAGGGTGAGGGTCAAAAAGCACTTTGCCTCGGAGCCCATGTCAGCACCCACAGGTGTGTGTTCTGCAGAGGTGATGTTTAACCACAGGAAGAAGTCAGTGGAAACATCAGGAACGTGCTGAATTCTCCAGATTCAGGGTTTTTAGAATTCAGCTGACTAATGTTTTGGCAAATGCTTTGGGGAAAAACAAACTTCAGTTCAGTGGATGTCAACAGTCAGAGAGAGCACACAGGGTAATGTCCAGTGTAGAAAGGTTTCTGCCATATCCCAGAAGTGGTTTCTGCCTGTTTCCCTGCATGACTGTGAGCTAAGGACTACTGCAAAACAGTATCAGAAGTGTCTTTGGATGGAGATCCAGGGCTTATGTGCAGGAAGGGAATGCTCGAAGAAATATTTTAGGAATAGTTAAGTGTCGCACTCGGACACGAAAAGAACACGCAGACACCTGTTCAGGGAGAGAAGCAGAAAAAAAAGAGGCCGAGAAGACCTCAGACTTTATTATATATCTTCTTAATAATCACCTTGGATTGGAGGGTGAGGTTTACACCCCTCAACCACACTGGTCAAAGGAAAGTCCATCAAACATCTCCACCCAGGAGAAAAGAATGCAAACAATAGAACAAAGTTACAAAAACATAACTATGTTTACAAACAGTGCGTGAGAAACTCTTCTACAGAAATGAAAACATCGAAGAACTGCAAAACTCAGGGCGACAGTTAAGTTAATAGTTAAGAATAGCATTTTAATAATTCTCAGTGATTTCTCCCAGATCTGATTGGTCTCCACACCAGAAATGGTGGGTTTATGCAGGTTGTCCATGTAAACATGTCCAGGAACGTGGTGCCCAGAGGGAGGGGTCAGAGAGGAGCCAGCAGCTGCTGTGCAGGGGGGGACTGGGATGTGGGGTCAGCGATGGCTTGGGGGGGCTGTTGGAGCTGGGGGGACACCGGCAGCATGGAGGGGGTTGTACATGGAAGAGCACATCCTTGGACTTGCTGGGACAGCAGACAGCGAGCTGGGGGGACAGAACTGTGACTGTGGCTCCCTTCCCACGGCCCCTGCAGCCTTCAGCCCCCAGACTCCATTGCCCAGCAGACAGGGGGTCACTGCTGCCCGATGGCTGCCACCGAGGCGTCACTCACTGTTGGACTGGGGCTGCCACCAGCTCCAGCTGCTGCCCACCAGCTCCAGCTGGGCTGCTGAAACACGGGGCAGGATGGATGCCACAGTCTGCTCCAGCATTTGACCTCCACGTGGCTGCAATCAGCCCTTTAGGTGCCTCATTCCTGGCTCTCCCCCCACCCCTGTCCTCCCAACACCCCTTTCCCTGACCCTTCTCCTTCTCTCTGTCAGCTCTGCAGAGTCCCACAGGACTCAGATATCCCAAATCCTCACCTCCATCATGTCCCTCTTTGTCTCAGCCATAAAGGCCAGGCTGCTCCTCTCCCAAGCTGACCTGGAGTTTCCTAATGGCCCATCAATGAGCAGCTGAAGAGTTTTAGGCTTTGCTGCTGTTCCCATTGACCACCAGACTTGTATTACATCTCTCACAGTTACTTTCTCTTTCTCTTAAGCCCCAAAAGTCTTGCTCTGAAAACTTGATGAAGCGGATGCTCTCACCTCCCGTTTGTCCTCTTGGGGAGTAGGAGGATTTTGGGAGCAGGCAACAGACACAAGCAATAAGTGTAAAATAATTTCCATAAAGGAAGATGTGGGTGAACCCAGAGTCTCCAGCCTGGAAGGGGAATGACTGGAGCGTGGAGAAGGGCTCTGTGGTATCCTGGAAGAGGACACTCAGGTCTAATTGCTTGCTCTCCCTTTATGCAAGAACTAAGCTGCATTAAATAAAATAGCAGGTGGCAAATTTAAAACCGGTTACAGGAGGCATTTTTCCCTCAACAGGATTAAGCTTTGGAACATTGTGTCAGCTCAAACTGCAAACGCCAAAAGTCTGCAGAGGCTTCACCAAGTGGCGAGAGAAATCCACAGGAAAAACAAATCCATTCAAGAATATTCCCCACAAAACAGATCTCCTGGTTCAGGAAGCACCAGAGGCTCAGATCCATGGAGGCTGGCAGAGAAGTGACCCCCTGTGCTCTCCATGTGCTTTTTCCTACCTGAACACTGCCCAGGTCACAGCACCCAGGTCACAGCACAGGGCTCCCCGTGAGCTGCCGGGGGTGACACCACCTCCACCCCAGAGCAGGACAGTGAGAGAAGCTGCCTGGAGGGGGCTCCACGCCTGTGGAGCATCGCTGAGTGTGAGGTGACAGGACATCGGGCAGGGACAGCTCATGGAGCCGGGAAGGTGGGAGTCCTTTGCCATCATCTTCACCCAACCATGGTGAAGCAACGTCTGAGCTGCTGCATCCTCCCACCTGACAGGAGGAAGTTCTGCCTCAGGAGCTGCTGGTCCATGGTGCTCCTGGTGCCAGAAGGTGCCCAGGCCCTGTGAAGCGTCATTTAAAATGCTGTTTATTAGATCTAACACCCTAAAAAACGAGAGGGCAGTAGAGATAACCTGATGTCCTTCCAGATGCTGGGAACCCCAAATTATGCTGGGATGTAGCTGTCTTACGGATTCACAGAATCATGGGATCCTTAAGGCTGGAAAAAATCTCTGCAATCATCCAGTCCAGCCATCAACCCAGCACCACCACCACCGTCACCCCCACGTGTCCCCAGGTGCCACATCCACATGTTTCTTTGAGCCCTTCCAGGGATGTGACTCCACCGCTGTCCTGGGAAGCTGTGCCAGGGCTGGACAACCCTTTCCATGAAGAAATTCCAGTCTTGCAGCTGATCAGAGCAGTTCTACACACAAGCCTCGCCTGGCCATGACACATTGATGAACTCTAAACACCACAAAACACCCAGAAGAGTGACCAGTGACAGCTCTGCCCACGCCAGGTTCAGCTCCCAACGTGCAGCATTGAGAGCATCACCCAGCTGCAGCCACCCTTCCACCCACACACAGCCAGGCCTCAACAGACCCAATGACCACTTATTTTAGTGGCCATTTGTGTCTCGGTGAGTCGGGCTTGGACTTCCTCTCCACAGCCCAAACTGAGCCCCAGCCATGTAGATTTTGGGACATTTCCAAAACACCGGGGCAGAAACTGTGGAGGTCCCATCTGGGACATTTCCAAAACACCGGGGCAGAAACTGTGGAGGTCCCATCTGGGACATTTCCAAAACACCGGGGCAGAAACTGTGGAGGTCCCATCTGGGACATTTCCAAAACACCAATGGCAGTGCCATGAGGTTTTGTCACTCAGGGGGCACTTGCAGAGCTCGATGTCACTGCTGAGAGGTTTCGCTGATGGGACTCAAGGGCAAAGTATGGAAAGAGCGTTTATTCCCTTCTCTCTGTTCTAATTAACACGTTAATTCATGTGGGGTTTGCTCCTAGTTACAGGAAAGTTAGAAAATATTAGATCTGGAACGGATCACTGTGATCTGTTCTGACATCCTGCGTCGCATTTCCAGAGGAATTTCATGACCCATTTACCCACCAAACCCCTGCAATGGGCTTCAGGCAAGGCGTGCATCTCCCAAGAACTTCTGTCCTCAGCTTCAGGGTCCCAAAAGACGGAGAATTTGTCATCTGTCTTTTTTTATTTTCAAATTTGCCAAGCAGCAGTGTCTCATTTCATCCCCTTTCTGTGTAACTCTGCAGTCACTGAGCGACGTTGGGCTTGGGGGTGGTGCTGGAGAGTCATCACAGCCACCACACAAGACTGGGGACAAGTTTTAGATCAATTCAGCTTTTCTTTTAACTCTCACATTGTCTGAACTCAGTGAGTCAAGTCTCTTTCTGGACTTTCTTTCTCTCTGCTGGTATCTTAGGTGAAATTTACATTCTTTTTTTTTCATATTCTTTTTTCATTTTAATTTTATTTTCAATATTTTGCATTTTTTTCTCAAGACATTCTTCAATCCTTATCTATCAGATTAACAGTTACAAGTTCTTTGGATCAGAACTTTCACATTTACTGTGAAAAAAACCCTCAGTACAGTCATTCTGAGTCATTCACCTTCCCAAAACAAAATCCAGATCAGAGGAACTGGGAAAGACTCACTGCTGGATGGACACATGGGCTTTAATCGTGACTCTAAAATAGTAGTGTTTAAAAAAAAGACCAACATTGCTGTGGGGAACTTCTAAGTATCAAGGCAGCTGAAAAATTCACAATTTCCTTGAAGATTTTTGCCTAAATTTGTCTCTCATTCATGGATATTTTATCCCAGAGACGCCAGTGAAAATGGTAAAACAGTCAGTGGAATGTTCATTATCCACTGCTGTAGACTTGAGCAATTTATGAAATAAAATATGATGGTAATAATAAAATACCGAGGTATGTGTACATCTGCTCTCTGCTTCAGGGGCAGCACATGGACTTTCTGAGGGTTGAGAAGGTTGTACTGGGCAGTTCCCAGTCAGGATTGTCAGGGGTAGAAATTCAAAATGGAAAACAAGTTTTTATAGTTAAAACCTGTTATGTCCTTGCCAGTAAACAGCCTCCAGCCTGAAGAAGGAGCTCTGGATGTACCCAGGTTTTATATTTCCAAGGTCGGAGGTCCCACCCACATGAGGAAGAATTTTTCCTTTATTTTCCAACAGAATTTTCTCCTATTGCAGCTCTTCCACCCACCCTCTTGTCTTTTCACCTCAGATGAGTCTGACTCCATCTTTCCCCTGGATTATCTTTCAGGAATTGAAAGACTTAACTGGACACTGATTTTGCCTTCTTTTCTGCTGGTCAGAAGCCGCAGTTGCACCATCCACCCAACCCTCCTGGGGCCCCACCTGGACTTGCTTACACTTTATCTTCCCTTTGGCATGTCTGGAGGGATCCACAGCTGGACAAAGCCTTCCAGGTGTGGTCACCCATGGTCACCCACAACTCTCTGGCCAAGAGGTGAAATCTCTTCCTTGAGCCGGTGGTGGCACTGCCCCGTAGCCCTGTCCCCAGCTGGGACACACCAAGGAACTGTGTCCCACTGCTGCCCTTCCAGCCGGTCCCAGTGCAGGAGCTGCTCTGCCCCAGGGGCAGGAGTCTGCAGGGAACTGGAGCAGCATCAGACCCTGTGAGGTTCAGTGTTCCCTGGGGTGGGGCTGAGCCTGGCCGTGGCTCTGGCAGCTCCTCTGGAAGGAGAGTTTTATTCCAGGGGTCTCTTAGACACACAGACACATCTTAGTCACAGTGACTCACACTGGGACAAAGATGAGCAAATCTTAATTCTGGAAGAAATGGTTCATTAGCATAAGATCATTTTTTATTGCTGTCATGAAAAGGGGACTCATAAAACAGTGGGAGAGTGTCTTTTTACATAGGCCTGGAATGCTGGGACAAGGGGCAACAGGTTCAAACTGAGAGAGCAGAGATTTAGATGGGATCTTGGGAAGGAATTGTTCCCTGGAGGGTGGGGAGGCCCTGGCACAGGGTGCCCAGAGCAGCTGTGGCTGCCCCCGGATCCCTGGCAGTGCCCAAGGCCAGGTTGGACATTGGGGCTTGGAGCAGCCTGGGACAGTGGAAGGTGTCCCTGCCATGGCAGGGGAGGCACTGGAAGGGCTTTGAGGTCCCTTCCAACCCACACCATGCTGGGATTCTGTGTTGCCTCAAAAGAATGCAACAGGGTGCATTCTATTTCAATGTGTGTTCACTCTCCTCGCACCCAGACTGGGAGCTCCAGTAAGCTCCATTGCACAGAAACCAGTGGAATGGAAGGCTTGGCCCCCAAGGTCCATCAAACACCACTGAAAATCCCTGTCTAAAATATGAAAGCCAGCACATTCTTAACTGGTGAGCTCCAGGCATAAAAGGGAAACCTCTCAAGCTCTTGCTGCCAGCTCAGCTAAAGTGGTGTTGAAATGAAGGATGTGTGGCTGCTTCCCTCGCACAGGCCTCTGAGGGGTCACGAGTGAAGCCTTCTCCATTAGACTAAAGCATCACAGAATCATGGAATTATTGATGTCAGAATATCCCTCTGAGGCCATCAAGTCCAGCTCTTCACCAGCACTGCCAAGATCACCACTGACCATGTCCCCAAGTGCCACATCCACAGGGCTGTGAAATCCCTCCAGGGACGTGACTCCACAGCCTGTGCCAGGGCTGAGCAGCCCATTCAGTGATAAAGTTTTCCGTAACACCCAACCTAAACCTCTGACTCGACCCGAGGCTGTTTCCTCTCGTCCCTGTTCCCTGGAAGAAGAGATCAGCACCTTGAGAACCTGTTCCCATGCTGCCTGCCCTGTGTGTGCCCTGGAAGATGAACTGAGCTGGGGCAGGGGCTCCCTGGGCCAAACTCTGATTTCCAGAGGCTGGTGCAAACTCAGCTTTGGTTAGCCCTGGCCCAGAGCTGGGAGCAGGATGCCCACAAACTGCACCACACCAGTGAACTGAAGCACAGCTACAGCTTGGAAGCTACTAAAGAAAATATTTAAGGGCTAAGTACAAACAGGGTGTTTGTGGTTTGTGTTTGTGCCGGCTCAGGGCCTGCCCCTGTGGAGCAGGATTGGCTTCCCACAGGGAAGGCCACTCGCTGAGGGTCTGGGACTGGCATGGACCAAATCAAGGCTCAGGATTTGATTCCACCCCAGTTTTGATCTCTCTGGATCCAAGCCCCGGCAGGGTTGAGATGGAGGTGGATTTGCACCAGTTGGCTTTGGTGACCCCGGGACCCCGGGGACGTTTCATGACTGGCATTGTTGCTCCCCAGGTCCAGCCTCTGTGGGGTCCCACTGGGGAGACCCTCCCAGGGCACCCCTGTACCTCACTCCCTCTGAGTCTGCAGGGATCATTCCTGCAGATCTCTCCTGCAGAGTGGCCTCCTTGGCCAGAGACGTGGCAGTGAGAGCATCAGCTGAATTTAAAGGGGTTTATTGATCAGCAAGGTGTTGTTCACTCATTCTCCACACACCCCAGAAAATCACTCCTTTCTTCTTCTCTAAAGGATCAATGTTCCTGACAGGTCACACATCCCTGAGACAAACCTACAGCAGAACATCAGCCCAGGTTTGACACACACCCACAAAGATTTATTGTGCTTTATAGGCAGATAGCAGAGTTTCAGTTTAAATTAAACCCAAATGAAGAGTTTATAGAATCAGAGAATCGTTGGGGTTGGAAGGGACTGTAGAGATCATCTCTGACCTAATGCAACACAAACACTGGGAACCAAAGCAAAACTTAGATTTGTTTGCTACCTCAGAACTCTATAGAATCAGTGATTCCTGGCAAAAAGAAATGCACCAGGTCTGTTTTACAGGGAAATGGTAAAATGCTGGAAGTGTGCTGGTTTTAAGTGTTGTAGCATCACTTTCCTTCTCCCTGGCAGCTTTTGTGACTGTGCTGGAGCCTTTCCACAGAAATTTTTCAAGGTCAAGAGCAAATTGCAACTTGACAGGTTTTGGAACTGAGATAGTTGGGTTTGTTTTTAAATCTGGGATACGGAATAAAACAAGGAATCTCTCTCTGCATTCCTGCTTTGCGCTCCAGCACCTTTCTCATTTTCAAGGCACCATTTTGGTCACAGTGTTCCCCACCACGGACATCACTGCACCAGCAATTCCCCTGTCCTTAACCCTATTATTTTTGGGGTGAAAGTGAGGCACATAATGAACAGTGATCCCTGCACTGAGGCAGAGGGGGTGAACCTGCCGAGGTCTCTGATTGCAACTGAGGGTCTAGAAAATGAGACTTTTACCATAAAAAAAAAGCCTGAATCCATTTAGCTTCTAAAATGAGGCTTGATATACCTTAGGCAAATCAATGAACTCATCTTTGCTGCTCAGAATGAGAATAAATACCACTCAAAATGGGAATAAACACCGCTTCTGTCCCTCTGCCTTCATAAACGGGCAGGTCTGTGGATTCTGCAAAGCCTCTGGGTCTCCTGTTGGGTGACTGTGTGGATGAATTTCCACTGGAACATTAAGCTGCTGCCATTAAACAAGCAATAAAGTGATGACGAATTAAATACACGTTGCTGTAGAGAAAACAATGAATTATACATGTGGCTGCCACTGGAACCAGCCCTGGCTGAGGGCCTTGGAGGCCAGTGTCAGCCTTCTGATGCCTTACAGCCAGCTTTGAGCAGGCAGCAAGGGTCATCCTTTTTACTTATAGTTTCACCACAAAATGGCAATCCCATGTGTTACCTCCAAGCAACAAGAAACGAAGCTGAGCTACTGAAAGAAGATTCTTGTGTTCCATCTCAGAATGGCATTCGATTTTTTTTTGGGCTATTTTTAGAGCGAGTAACGTGCTGGGTCACACGGCTCACTGCACCAGGCTGCTCCGAGACTCTCGGCAGCCCTGCCCAGTGCTGCAGCTCTGCTCTGGGGGACGTTGCTCTGGTGCCTCCACCTGCTGTCCCAAACTGATGCCCGAGAGATTTTTAAGCTCCAGGAAAGCAGCTACTCTGGAGCAAGAGCATTTTCAGGATTCAGTAACAACAATTTGTTTCAATGCCATTCTGTGATTCTTTTGAGAATGATTTTTCACTGACATGTTTACTTCAAGTAGGGTCAAATAATACAGTTGAGGAATAAAGACACCCCATGAATGCTGAAGTGCAATGCTTGCTTTTATTTCTGTATTGTTCCTCTCGGAGATTTTTCAATACTATGAATTTTAATGAAGAATAAACCTCTAAGATGAATTTCATTACACATGTGTCATTCAGAACACATTTATTATATGTCTTTCCACCTGACTCCAGAGAACACAGCTGAGATGGAGATTTATTGTCACACCACGGGAATTCCACCTACCTCCTCCCCGTAGGTGATTTACATGGGAATTTCAGCTGATTATGAGGAAAAACTCTTTCACTGTGTGGGTGATCGAGCACTGGAACAGCTGCCCAAGGAGGTTGTGGAGTCTCTTTCTCTGGAGATGCTCAAGACCCACCCACGTGATCCTGTGTAACCTGTTCTGGATGAACCTGCTTGAGCAGGAGGGTTGGATGAGCTGATCTCTGGGGTCCCTTTCCACCTCACCTACTCTTTGAGTCTGGGATTTTGGCATTTCCCAAAGGTGACATACCTGGGATAGGTTCTCATTTCTTTCATCGCTCTCCTTCCATTGCCAATCAGAGATCCTGATTTTTGCCTTCATCTTGCATTTTGCACAACCTTGGGGACAGTGATGTGAGGATGTTGGGTGTTCTGTATTTGACTGGGGAAGCAGAAGACTTGGGGATGTTGCCTGAAAGAGAATTTGGGGCGGGGAGCTTGGAGTCCCATTGAGGTGTCCATCATTTTCACTCTCATCACCTCGGCAAGTGGCTCTTGGGGCAGACGAGCACCTTCACAACCTTGTCCCTTATCTGCTGTGTTCTCACCCCGTACACGATGGGGTTCAGCAGCGGCGGGAACAGCACGTACAGGTTGGCCAGCAGGATGTGGACCTTGGGGGGGATGTTGTGACCGAAACGTTGCGTCAGAGCAGTGAAAGCAGCGGGGACGTAGAACAGGAACAGCACGCAGACGTGAGAGCCGCAGGTGTGGAAAGCCTTGTGGCGGGCAGAGCCAGACGGGAGCCTGGACAGTGCCAGAAGGATGAAGCCGTAGGAGACAATGATGAGGAGCAGATCCAGCACGACCACGGTGAAAGGCACCACGAGGCCGTACCAGACGTTGACGGAGATGTCGGCGCAGGCCAGGCGGGCGATGCCGATGTGCTCGCAGTACGTGTGCGCGATGACGCTGTGCCCGCAGAACGGCAGCCGCCTCAGGAGGAAAATACAGGGGAAAATGATGCAGAAACTCCTCAGCACAGCTGCCAGCCCTGTTTTGGCCACGGCCGATGGCGTCAGCACCGTGCTGTACCGCAGCGGGAAGCAGATGGCAACAAAGCGGTCCAAGGCCATGGCCAACAGGATCACAGACTCCGCCGAGCAGGTGAAGTGCAGGAAGAACATCTGGGTCAGGCAGGCGCCGAAGGAAATCTCCCTGGCTTGGAACCAGAAGAGAGCCAGCATCTTGGGCACTGCCGTGGTGGAGAGCGTGAGGTCAGCGATGGCCAGCATGCACAGGAAGAGGTACATGGGCTGGTGGAGGCTGCGCTCCGTCCATATGGTGAGCAGCAGGACACCGTTTCCCAGCAGGGCTGCCAGGTACATGGAGCAGAATGGGATCGAGATCCAGACGTGCAGCTGCTCCATGCCTGGGATCCCAGTCAGGATGAACGTGGTTGGTGTCGAGCCGGTCAGATTGAACGGGGACATGTTCACCTGAAAGCAAAGGCAGAAGACATTGCAGAACATTATTATAGGTGCCTGAGCTCCTGCGGCAGCACCAAATGTCTCGTGTCACCTGCTCTGGTCTGCAAAGAGCTGCAGGCAGAGGTACAACCCCAGTGTGCAAACCCCGTGGTCTGCACCACGCTGCAGGGTGTCCCAACACTCCTGCTGCACTAAAAAGCAACGTCCACATTTCGTCCTCACTTGATTTTAACACTACATTTATGCATTCTTCTTCCAGTGCTCCCACTGGGAGCAGAGTGACTGGAGACAGAATCAGCTCTTGTTGCATGAACACTTTGATATTTCTGTGAGTCCAGAGTAGAAGGAAGAAGTCAGGTAATGAGGGAGGAACAGTCAAGTGTTTGCAGGGATGAACAAGATGTTCTCAGGCACTGAGAATGGGGAGTTCTAGGGGCCCCTGGACTCACACTAGGGTAGAGAACAAAAGTAACTCCAGGTTTGAAGTTGGCTGCCCATGTTCCTTACCTCCAAACTTCTCTCCCTCCCCTTTTAGCTCTGAGACACAATTCAATTTGTTTTGCAGCATTTTTCAGAGCAAATCTAGCAGAACTAAAATTTAACCAGGCACTTGGAAAGACCTTTGTGTCAGAGGAAAACCTGTGTGAGATGGAATTCTCCCTCCAGCCAAAGGAAGGGATGTGCTGCTGCCCTGGAGTGGCCTGAAGAGTCCCAGAGGCTGAATCAGACCCAGACTCACACAAATTAAATGGGATGTGACTGTTTTCAGCAGCTTCTGCATTAACACTCAAGTCTTAAATCTCAAAACTCAATCCATAAGGAATTATCCATAATGCAGGAGGAAGTGGTGTAAGTGCTGAAAAACTGTGATGATGTTGCACATCAAAATATTGACTCTGTGCATGAAAAAGCAACTGTATCTTCAGCAACAGATTGGATTCCCTGATTACACTCAATTTCATGTCTAAAATATCCTGAACCAAGAAAGTCCAAGGAGCCTGGTCCAGAGAAACACAATATGGCAGTGAATCATCTTTAAAAATAAAATTGATCAAATTAATAACTGATTTTACAATAATAATAATGAGAAGAACTATTATATAACAATAACTACTATTCTCTAACAATAACAATCAATTTTGTAAATTTTTTTAAAAGCAGTTCAGTGTAAATATTGCACGAAACAAAAACGGATGTGAGGTGTTACCAGAAAAAGTATTACTAGTGCTGGAAGCTGGCAGCTGTGCTGCCATGCCAACAGCTCGGCCTCTCTGGCAGAATGCGAATGTTAAACTGCAAATAAACAGGGATCCGGTGGGAACCTCAGTGCACCCGGGAGCTCTGCACCAAAGGAGTCCCTCGGCATTAGACCCCTTCTTCCAGAACCTGTCCCACCCCTTCCTCCACAGTCTATCAGATCCTTTCCTCCGTGATCCATCCTCACTACAAAACTCTATTAATACGGTTTTTGATGCAGCTCTAGGGATGCAGCTCACACAGCTTTGCCCGAGCGCCTCCTTGGATTCTTCTTCCCTAAAATCTTTTCACTTTAATTTAAACTAAAAGCAGTTACTCCAAACACAAACTCCTGCCCCGGGGTCACAGGAAGCTCTGCAGGGCTCTGGGATCGCTGCAGGACAGGGGGGCTTTGGTGCCGCAGAGGGAGAGGGGCTGGAGCCCCGCATCCATGGGGCAGCCTCCCCCCGAGAACCGGCCGGAGGGAGGGAGGTCCGGGAAACAAAGCGGCGGTGCCGGACGGAGGATTCCCGCGGATTCCGGCTCTCCTCACGACAGAGTGAAATCGCACACGCCTTTCTCTCGCACGGAGGGCGCGCCCGCGGCTCTCGGCTGGGTGGGGCGGACCCGCGGGGGCGGCATCGCTCCCCGAGCATCGCCCCCGAGCATCGCCCCCCGAGCATCGCCCCGTGCGTGGGGCCCCTGCCGCCTGCTCCTGCTGCCCGGCCACCTCCAGCCCGGCTCCCCCAGCTACCAGGGACCCCTCGTCCCCGTCACGGCGCGGGTGCTCTCACCGCTCAGGAGGGAGGGCTTTCCCCTGGCTATTGTTAACGGGGAATTTGGCAGCTCTGCGCCGGCCTCTCAGCGCCCCGGAGATCCCTCCTGCCCCAAACCCACCCACAAACAGCTCACCAGCCCCCCGGCCCGGGGAGGGAAGGGCCCCCCCGGCTGCGCTGGAGGCGAGGGCGGCAGTGCCGGAGCGGGGGCGGTGGGAGCGCCGCTGCCTCCGCGGGATCCCGGCGGCCGGGGAGCGGACGGGAGGCTCCTGGCCCCTCTCGGCAGCTCCGGGTGCCGTCCCCCGCCCCTGCAGCCGCCCTGCACACGGCAAGGTGCCGCTTGCTGCAGATGTGCCCGCGGTTCCTGCCGGCTCCGTGTCACCCCGGCCCGCCGAGGGCACCCCCTGCCCTCGGGACCCCGCGGCACTGACGGGTCGCACCCCGGGCGGTGGCAGGACACAGCCAGACTTGGGGAAAACGGGCAGTGAGGAGTCCTACAAACCATTGTGACAGGGAAAGTGCCGAGCAGCCGCGCGGGCACGGGATGCGTTCTGCGAACAACAGAGCACATCTCTATAAATAGCAATTCCTGATTGGAATAATTATTGTTATGCAGATCTCTCTTGGTGATTAATTTGGTAAAAGGGATTTGGAAGAGTTTCCCCACGGGAATGCGAGAGGAGATCTGTGGGCTGGGCTGCTCCAGGGGATGGGAGGAAGAGTTCGGAGCTTAGGATCCCTCCTTGGATTGACGGGGGCAGGGGGACATCCCTGCCCATGGCCGGGCAGTGAAACAAGATGACCCTTAGGGTGCCTCCCAAACCCAAACCGTTCTGTGATATAATTCTTTTAATGCCTGGGCCCTGTGCCCTGGGTCAGTGGGTGACCACCCCTCCCTCCAACCCCCAGGAATCTCACCATGCTTACTGCTGAACCCCTCCATCTGCAGAAAGGATTTCCTGCAGGCTGGGTCATTCCAGCACTAATGAAGCTCCAGCCACCGGCAGTGGGGTGTCACCCCCAGTGGAGAAACACAGGAAGATTTTGACCATAATAAAGCCAGTAATTCCACAAGAGCAGTGGAACATCTCTCAGCATCCAACACCCCAGAACTCCTGAGGCAGGAGCCACCCTGCTGAGTCTTGGTTAGGATTGCAGATATCACAGGGTTCATGGAATCATGGAGTGGGCTGGGCTGAAAGGGACCTTAAAGCTCATCTCTTTCCAACCCCCTGCCATGGCAGGGACACCTTCCACTGTCCCAGGCTGCTCCAAGCCCCAATGTTCAACCTTGCCTTGGACACTGCCCGGGATCCAGGGGCAGCCACAGCTGCTCCGGGCACCCTGTGCCAGGGCCTCCCCACCCTCACAGGGAAGATTTTGCTCCCAACATCAAACCTCTTTTGGTGTAAAACTATTCCCTTTGTCCTATCACTCTCTGCCCCTGTAAAAAATCACTCTCCACTTGGACTGCTAATCCAAATAAATCCAAACTACGAGGTGGTGCCTGGCTGTGTTGCACTAAGGGCTGGCACAGGGGGCCCAGAGAGCTGCAGGATCGCTGCTGCAGAGGTATCAGTGAGCAGTGAGTGTTCTCCAGGGGAACACTGGGCAGACGATATCTGCTGTCCTGGCCAGGCTACAAACGTGTGCCTGGAATTGTCCGAGGCTGCTGCCCGTGCCAGGGAAGGAGCCAGTGCCAGGGAACGTGGGTGGACACTGGAGCTCAGCTGCTGTACAAAGGAACAGATGGAAAGGTCCAGAATTTGACTCAAAGGTTGGTTCCCAGGCGACCTCATCTGTGGGGCAGAGGAGAACCATGACATGGGAAGTGCGGGCTCAGGGGACTCCAGGACCGTTTCCACTTGAGACAACCACCTCACGCAACCACTTGCAACCTGCCACGGCCAAGGCCCCTGAAAACCCCCAGGGACCCTCCCTTTCTGCCCCAGACCCTTCTTTCCCAGTTCGGTGAACACCCCCGTCCTGCCAAGTTTGCTTCAGGGATGTAAAACACCCTGGAACTCCCCACCCCAGCCAGCCTTTGGGTCCTTCTGGGGTTCTGCTGCCAGCCCTGCACCCTCACACCTGGGCTCAACCCCTCTCCTCTGATGGGCTCCCAGCAATGGCATATTTTGGCAGCATCCATATTTAATTCCCTGTTCCCAGAGCAGACACACTCCAGCACCGTCAGCAGAACAAATATTTACCCAGCTGATAAAACTGTGTTTGTTTCAAAAGAAAGCCAAAAGGAGGCAAATGTGTCTCAGCATCCCATGGTTCATTTCTTGTTTGTGTGCTGCGTGGAAAGAAGTCTTCACAGTCCCCAGGTCGCTGCTCAATTTCATCTGCAAAATCCACGAACCAATGTTCACAGAGGGATCAGAAAATCCCAGGTGCAGAGCCAAAACCGCTCCATTTGTTTAGGCTCCACTCACAACTTCCAGGATATTTGATGCCGACATCAATTTTCTAAATTACAAAAGTTTTCTTTCCATCAGAAATCTCCTGATCAGTTCACAGAGAGCCCGGCTCATATCTCTGACTCGTGGCCCAGACAGCTCCCAAAGGATGTGGGTGGTGTCCATTCCCTGAGCGTGCCAGGAGCCAGGAGCCAGTGCTCCCACAGCCCCAGCACGAGTTTGCAGTCCCAGAGCTGCTCTGTACCCGTCTGTTGGGGCAGAACCCACTGCCACACACACCCAGGACCCAGGTACACCGATGCCAGCTTGCTCCCTGTCCCCACAACTGATCCTGTGTCCCCCTCACTGCCACCAACAACCCTGCTGCTGCTGGGGACAGCAGTGGCAGTGCCCCCACTGGCCTCCCGTCACTGCTGGCCAGAGCTCTGGCTCCAAATCAATGAGAAGTGATGGGCTAGCACAAGGAGAAACAGCTATAAACTAAAATAGGGGAGATTTAGATGGGATCTTGGGAAGGAATTGTTCCCTGGGAGGGTGGGGAGGCCCTGGCACAGGGTGCCCAGAGCAGCTGTGGCTGCCCCTGGATCCCTGGCAGTGTCCAAGGCCAGGTTGGACATTGGGGCTTGGAGCAGCCTGGGACAGTGGAAGGGGTCCCTGCCATGGCAGGGGGGGCACTGGATGGGCTTTGAGGTCCCTTTCAACCCAAACCATTCCCTGGTTCAGGGAGGAATTTCTCAGTGAGGAAGCAAAGTTTCCTGATGTCTCATGTCGGCACTGGGCACTTCTTCCTGGCACACCTGGCATGTGCCAAGAAATGTCAACTTACTTAAAGCTAAAATAATTCCCTTTAACCAGGGTTTCTCAAAACCCACATGGAATTCTTCTCTCTCTGAAATGGGCTTTTGTCAGTGCTCCTGGGATTGGTCTTCTATTCACTCATGGAAGAACCATAGCTGGTGATGCTCATAGGAAGGCGCATGGAAAACAGTAATAAATTCTGCTTCCGGGTGGTCTTGGAAAACTGTGGATTCCCTTCAGACTCTGACATTTTGGCTCAATGCAGATTTACCCATCAGGAAGTGATCACTGTTGTCCACATGTCCCTACACCCCATCCTGGGAACTTTGAGCTGCTACGAACAAGTGTCGTGTCCATAAAACTTCCATGCTGGATGGTGTTCTCCTGTGGGTCACAGAGTCCTGTGTGAAAAGGAGAAGATTTAAGGGAAAACAGACCAAAACTGGGACTGCTGGCTGCTGGAAGGTCAAACAGCAGGGCTCAAGCAGCCCAGGAGGATTGTAGAGACACTGACGACTCGGACTTTGATTTCCCTGGGCTTTGGTGATCCTGGTGGCTCCCCTCCAGCTCAGGAGATTCTGTGATTCTATGATCTATCCTTGCTTAGAAGAGTCCCTCCAAGGAGGATGGGCAGGGACAGCTCAGAAATCCCATGGATTATCACCCTGCAGACATGCACAGAAGTAGAGCTGGGGGCCAGACCAGCTGTGAGAACAGGACAGCTTCTCAGTCCTCCAAAGATCTCACTGAGGAAACAACTTCGTACCCAAAACCTTCCCCTGTCCATGCAGGCATGGAGAAATGGGCATAGTAATTGCTGGGAAATCTACTGCTGTTCTCATGAGCCGCTCACAGCAGTTAATTATTCTCATTATTCAAAATAAGGCTTTCATTTCTAATCAGAGTAAGTCTGGCTTTGTTTTCCCTTCATTCCAATTCATCCTTCTCGAGGGCATCAGCATCAGATGTTTTCTCCTGAGACTTCCACAATGAAGATGCCTCTACAGCTCTTTAAAAGTTAATGTTTTGTACCCTGTAGAGAACAAGTGTTTTCTCCAGTGCTGGAATAATGTCTCTTGTGTCTTCCTCCTCACCACACTTCTTTGCTGTCTTTTCAAACACTAACCCCAAACCAGAGCTCAAGAGGGACTCTGGACAAAGAATGGTGTGCCAAGACACAGGGAATGGCTTCCCAGTGCCAGAGGGCAGGGCTGGATGGGATCTTGGGAAGGAATTGTTCCCTGGGAGGGGGGGGAGGCCCTGGCACAGGGTGCCCAGAGCAGCTGTGGCTGCCCCTGGATCCCTGGCAGTGCCCAAGGCCAGGTTGGACCTTGGGGCTTGGAGCAGCCTGGGACAGTGGGAGGGGTCCCTGCCATGGCAGGGGGGGCACTGGGTGAGTTTCAAGGTCCCTTCCAACCCAAACCATTCCATGATTCCAAGTCAGAACATCCCCTGGATACCCCCCAGTCCTTGAGAGGCTGCATGGAAGCAACCCCTGTCTAACAGCCACAAATGGCTGATCTCTGGAAGGGGTTGGGGCCCAGAGATGAGACTCCCCCATGCCAAGGATGCCCCTCAGGAGCTGGGAGCTGGGGCAGTGCCATTGCCAGGTGCCATTACAGCCTGTTCCTTGCACTTGCTGTGACTAAAAAACCACCTTGAAAACTTTACTGTGACAGGTCTTGAACACACGTGACACAACCTAACCCACAGCAATGACTCAGGCACAGAACTGAGGGGCAATCCAGGCTGGGCAGCACCCAGGGATGTCTTGGGTCCAATTGCCTGGGCAATCAGTGTCAGCCAAGGCCTTGAGTCTCAACAATCTCCAAGGATGGAGCACACGAGCTCTCCAGGAAACCTGCTCTAGTTCCTGCTCTGGGGCTGTAAATCAGGCAGCCCTGTGCCACCCCTCCAAGGGACGTGTGGAGGTGGTACCAGGGCATCTCCTCCTCACCTCAACAGGGAGAGCCTGTTTTCCTCTTCTCCCCAGCTCAATTTGCCTCCCTCCATCCCCACCCCATTTCAAAATGTAAGTCTTGACTGAAGAAACAGGAAATATACGCTTTGCTCCTGTTGCATCTGGTTCTTCACATTGTCCAGAGAGCGCTGGGACTCCAGGCAGGTGTTTCAGACTCCTGCATTGCTCTGATGCAGAGGGAACTCTCCAGATGCTGCTCACAATCCAGAGATGTCCGTGACTCAAAACAGGGGCTTGCTCTTCTTGACTCACCAGACAACAAGAAGAGTTTGGGGCAGAAGGGCGTTTAACACCATAAATGCTAAAATAGTTCCCGTGAGGAAGCTCCCCCCTCCCTGTCCCAGCCCGGGGGAAGGCCACACTGCTTAGGTCAGGGGAGCACCCACGGCTCACCTGAAGTCACCTGATGGGCTCCCATCCCCTCAGCAGACACTCAAGGAGCCTGTCTTGATTTCCAGCAGTTCAGGGACCAAAGTCTCATTTTTCACAATGAAGGACTGCTGTGACCACCCACCTTTGCCCCTTCATAACGCCAAAAAGTACCTGCAAGGAGCTTTGCTTTCATTTTTGTTCAAAAGGGACTGGGAACCAGCCCTCAGCTATCGTAGCTGCTGAGCAAAGTGGTCTCCAAGTGCTGGCTCCTCCTGATTTCCCCACCCTCGTCTCACCCCCACCACTGCTGGGACAGTGGCAGAGGTGTCCCACAGGGACTGGGCAGCGCTGGGGGCAGGAGCAGGACCTCTCCTGGAGGCCAGCACAACTCCAGCCCTGCTGCTTCCCCCATCCACACCCAGAAACATCACCCTGGGGGCTGGGTGAAGCATTTGGGAACAAGCTGAGGGACACTGGCCCTGGGCTGCCCACCAGGACCCCTCCCTGGCTGCAGGGACACACCGAGACCCTCACACTGGGGCCAAGCATCACCCAGTGCCCCCACCAAGGCACTCCTTCCCTCAGACCCCTGAGCTTCCCTGGCCCCCCTCACTGGGGCTGGGCCCCTGCGCTGGTGCAGCCCTCGCTCTCCTCTTGGGGGGTGGCTGCACTCACCTCGATTAAATTAGTGTCTCTGCATGGGCTGAAAACCTCGTTAGCAATGATTTTATACTCGTGTCTGCACAGCTGATACCAATCACGTAACATCAGACCCAGCACCTGGCCAATCCCTGCAGGACCTCCCCAGGAATATATGGAAAATGAGACGTATATTGGAGTGAGGTTTTGCAGTTGGCCAAAGTCCATCAGCAGCTGCTTTACTTGCTATTTATTAATTTGTTTGTGTGACATAACGAGCTCTGCAGCACAATGTTGTGAATATAAAAAATACTCAGGTTGCATCAAGCCTTGGGGTAACTTTTTTCAGGCTTGGGGTGACTTTATCACACCATGTGGAATCATCAGAAAATGAAATTCCATGTCTCCACGGAAGCTGAATGCCCAAACAAGCACTGATCGCTGTTAATTACATTCCTGCCCTTTTACACTATTGATCAAGTCTCATATTTACTTTGCCATTATTTTATTTGAATCTAAAAGCAAATGAAGCTGTTTCAGATTTCTCTGATACTCACATTTCTCAGTTTAATTTAAGCACATAAACATATGGTTTTCCTGACTTAAGTCAGAAACTTTTTTCTATTTTTTCTTTTCACAAGTTTGGCTGAGCCAGAGATAGCTGAGGAAGGTTTGCTTGCCATCCACACCAGACAAGCAGTGAAAGAGAGGTGGGTGGGCAGAGCCCGGAGAAGGCCGAGGGTTTGGGGCAGACTGGCAGTGGACAGAGCGGGTCACACAGGGGGCAGTGGGCAGGGAGAGGCCCCAGGGCTCGGGCAGGGCCCTCCCTCACTGCGGGGACCAGCAGGACCCAGCTCCCCAGCAGGGCAGCAGCACACACAGCACACACCGGGACGGAGATCAGGGCACAGACTTCTCCAGCCCAGGTGTCCCCTCAGGGTGAGGGCTGGGGGTGGGATCCTGACTGGCTGGGGGCTGACGTGTCTCTGTGCAACACATCTCATCATTCCTCACGTGCAGGAGCTGGGGAATCACACAATCACAGGGTTTGGACTGGGGGGGCCTTAAAGTCCATCTCATTGCACCCCCCTGCCGTGGGCAGGGACACCTTCCACCATCCCAGGTTGCTCAGAGCCCATCCAGCCCGGCCTCGGACACTGCCAGGGAGGGGGAGTCCACAGCCCCTTTGGGCACCCTGTGCCAGGTGAAGGTGTAAGAAAAGGGCTCAAAGAGCAGCTGAGTGACACCCAGGGCTGGCTCAGGGGAGTTGGTTCATGGCCAGCATTGCTCATGGCACAGACACCTTAACTTCTGAGACACATTTGAACTGGGAATAGTAAATATTGGGCAGTTTGCTTTATCAGGGTCCCCCTCCAACATCCTGGTTCCTCCATCGTGGCTAGGAATTAGCATTTCTGCTGCTGGAGCCTTCGAGACAAGAGAGTCTTCTGCCTGCAGCTGCTGGGAGCAAAGCACAGAATCTCAGAGTCACTGAAGCCAGAAAAGCCCTCACAGCATTCTCCAGCAGTGCCAAGGCCACCATTGACCCATGTCCCCAAGTGCCACATCCACAGGGCTGTGAAATCCCTCCAGGGATGGGCACTCCAAACCTCCCTGGGCAGCCCCTGCCAAGGCCTGAGCTCCCTTTCCATGGGGAAATTGCTCCTGGTGTCCAACCTGAGCCTCCCCTGGCCCAGCCTGAGGCCGTTCCCTCTCCTCCTGTCCCTGTTCCCTGCGAGCAGAGCCCGACCCCCCCCGGCTGCCCCCTCCTGTCAGGGAGTTGTGCAGAGCCACAAGGTCCCCCCTGAGCCTCCTTTTCTCCAGCCTCAGCCCCTTTCCCAGCTCCCTCAGCCTCTCCTGGGGCTCCAGCCCCTTCCCAGCTCCGTTCCCTTCCCTGGACACGCTCCAGTAGATTCACTCTGGGTATGCAAAGAGACAAAGTTAAGAGCCTGAGAAGGCTGAAAGAGCAGTGCTGTGCCCCTGCCTTGTTCTGTCACCCCCCTCCTGTGCCAGCAGTGGGGCAGACCCAGCCGTGGGAGAGACCCAGCAGTGGGGCAGACCCAGCCGTGGGAGAGACCCAGCAGTGGGGCAGACCCAGCCGTGGGAGAGACCCAGCAGTGGGGCAGACCCAGCCGTGGGAGAGACCCAGCAGTGGGGCAGACCCAGCCGTGGGAGAGACCCAGCAGTGGGGCAGACCCAGCCGTGGGAGAGACCCAGCAGTGGGGCAGACCCAGCCGTGGGAGAGACCCAGCAGTGGGGCAGACCCAGCCTGTGTTTGTGTCCGGTCCAGGAGTGCCCTGGGGCACCACAGGGCAGGGGAGTTGTGCTCACACCTGAGCGTGTGGCGAAGGGCACCGGGGACGGCACCAGTTCATTTCCCTGGGTGTTTCCTACTACTGCACTAATTAACTGCACTGATTGTACAAGCCCTGCAGACCTTCAGGCTGTCCCTGAAGGAACCTCAGTGAGCCCTCACCACCCATCACTCATCACCCTGCACCACGGTCACTCCTGCACAGTCCATTTCCTGATCCTGGATCCCAAAGAGGTTCCCAGGGCTGTGCCTGGACCAGCCTGGGCTGGGAGGAACCTGTCCATCAGGTGTGAGCTCTACCCCTGTGCTTGCCCCAGACTGGAAGTGCTTTAGGACCAAGAACTGTTTTAACTTTTTGGGAACCACAGTGGAGAGGAAATTGGGAGCTCTGAGCTAGAGATCAGCAGACATTCCTGCTACAAAACTCTTAGGTGATTTTGTCCCCATTTCTGATTTTATTGGCCCACTAGAGTTGGACCTCCTAGAAACCCTCAGAGAGCCTCAGCAGGCTGTGCAGTGAGGGCAGGGAAACTGCAGTCAGCAGCTTCCTGACTGCCACAACCCTTCAGGGAGCTGTTAGGGACCTTCGGGTCCAGCAGGAATCTCTAATCCATGAGATCAAACCCATCACCCAAAACTTCCCCCCTGAAGGCTGAGTTACCATCTCGTTTCAGGCAAGAAGGTGGTGCTGTTTATTATCTGCCTGTCTGTGAAGTGGGATTTTTATTAAATTAACATCTCACAGAATCATAGAATCATCCTGTTCTGCCCCCTGCCCTGGGCAAGGGACACCTTCCACTAGACCAGGGTTCTCCAAGCTCCATCCAGCCTGACCTGGAACACTTCCAGGGATCCAGGGGCATCCTGACCCTTAAGCTCTCAGTCGGCTCCTCATCCATCCCAGGTGAGCTCCATGAATCCAGCCGCTCACTGACACTGAGGGTGACCCCTCCTGTCCCCCTCCTGTCCCCTGTCCATCCAAGGAGCCTCTACCCTGCCGTTTGCCAAGGCTGTGATGGGACAAGTGGGAGAACTACAATCATGGAGCTTCGCTGCTCTGATGCATTGTGCCCAGCACTCTGCAGATGAAGGACAGGTAACAAAGCACCATTGTCCATGAACAGCAATAAAACCAAGTGGAAATGGGGTACTTGAGCCTGGCACACTCGAGGCTCTGTCTGTGATAAAGCTGAGCTTGTCCCTGTCTGTGCAGCAAAGCAACCACACGCTGGAGAACCTTCACCTCTCAAACACACGCCAGGAGCCCGGCCCGGCACAAACCCGAGGCTCCATCTCCACTCCAGGTGCAGGCTCAGCTCCTTCTCCGTGTACACAAACATTCACTGAGGGCAGAGGAGTGTTTCGCAGTGACTTTCACTTATCTCCCAAAGATTTTTGAGATTTCATTTACTTCTTGCATGTGCTATGTGGGAAGAACACCAGCTGAAATTATAGCACAATGGAATCGTGGAATGGTTGGGGTCGGGAGGGACCTTAAAGCTCATCTTGTTCTAACTATGTGTCACAGGCAGGGAACCTTCCTGCTTCCCCTCCTTCCTACCAGGCAAAGGTCCTTGTAATCCAAACACACAAAAACCATGAACTGAGCTAAAAAAAGAATGGTCTGGTGTCTCCAGATCTGGAAAAAAAACATGAAGGAGCTGTGGTTTCCCACCCTGTGTGAGTTATTAAGCTGACATTTTAACCACCTTGAAATATAAATCTCCCTGCTTGGCTGGCTAATGCCCCATTAGGCACGGGCCCCTGGCCAGGAATGGCCCAGCTGGTGATTCATTGACTTGGGGACATTTCCCTGGGCAGTTTGCTCCTGACCTGGCCACCACATCCACCCCAGGAGAAGAGCAGTGAGTTTAAAACTGCCTCCTCCATCCTATAAAACATTCTGGGAAACCCCGAGGAGCAGACGGATCCATGGAATCGTGGAATCACAGAACAGTTTGGGCTGGAAGGGACCTTAAAGCTCATCTCATTCCATCCCCTGGCACGGGCAGGGACACCTTCCACTACCCCAGGCTGCTCCAAGCCCCGTATATTGACAAATCCAGGGGGCAGCTCAGTTGTTCTCAGAGCTGCCGACAGCAACGCACTCTCCTGACACCTTTTCCTTCTCACAGCTCCATCTCCTATCAAAAATCACGTGGCTGCTCTGTGCAAACACTCTTTTTTTTGCTAAGAAAGCCAACGCAAACACGAGCGTTCTGAGGACATTGAAAAAACCCAGCGACACGAGCAGCTTTTGTACCCAGCTCCGTTATCTCTGCTGGTAGACAAACAGCCTTTAATGAACAGACTTTCATTTCCCCTGTGCCCGTCACAGGGTGCCACTTTTGATCAAATCAGAGGAAAATAAAACAAAGAAAAGAAGAAACGTGATGCAAAAGTGAAAAACTTTTGGGGGGTTTTGATCTGAAATCATGAATCTGTCCCTTCCCCTTTTCTTTCAGAGTCGTGGCAGCATTGCTGGTGTGGCTGGAGTGGAGTTTGCTGGTTGGGTTGCTGTGTGGATCTCAGCTCCTGAGTCATTCAGATCTGAGCACACCTGGTCCCAGAGAGCACCCACAGCTCCTGCCCTCCATCAGGAACACTGGGTTTGGTCAGCCTCAACCAGAACGATCCCACAGCTCCTGCCCTGATGCAGGGCACAACATTTAAGGGAGTCCAGATCCTGGGAGAGCCATTCCCCAGCATCTCCGGGGTCACCACCCCCTCCAAATGAGACAGCTCTGAGGTCCAGGTGTGCAGCAGTGGTTTCCCCACCACAGGCAGGTCTGAAAGAGCTTTGCAGCCCAGTCAGGCTGTGGGACTGGCGAGTGCCAGCTGCCCTCACAGTCTGGGCAAAAGGACATTCTGCAGAAATGGCCAATCTGCTCCGTCTCATGAGGAACACCAGGAACACACCAGACCCTTTGTGGGGCCTCACAGGTGACACAGGGTCAGACCATCCCACTCCTGGCACTGCCATGAGAGCTGGACTGTGGAGCCTCCAGAAAGGGCTCCCTAATCACCACAACCAAAACAC
This sequence comes from Falcunculus frontatus, assembly GCA_013398115.1. Classification (NCBI taxonomy): domain Eukaryota; kingdom Metazoa; phylum Chordata; class Aves; order Passeriformes; genus Falcunculus; species Falcunculus frontatus. The sequence continues at coordinate 34,331 of VZRV01010958.1, read as the reverse complement.
TCTGGTCACTGCCTGGATGAGGCAGAGTTGTACTGGCCAGACCCCAGGAAACCCCTGAGCTCAGCAGGGACCAAAAAATGCCCAGGCCCCCATTCCTCCGAGTGGTGGGTAAGAGAGGAATGCAGCTGACAGCAGGGAATGCAGAGAGGAGAAGAAAGTGTTTGTCACAGGATCCCAGGATCCCTGAGGCTGGAAAAGCCCTCCCAGATCATTGAGTCCAGCCTGTGCCCGATCCCCACCTTGTCCCCAGCCCAGAGCCCTGAGTGCCACCTCCAGCCCTTCCTTGGACACCTCCAGGGATGGGCCCTCCAAACCTCCCTGGGCAGCCCCTGCCAAGGCCTGAGCTCCCTTTCCATGGGGAAATTGCTCCTGGTGTCCAACCTGAGCCTCCCCTGGCCCAGCCTGAGGCCGTTCCCTCTCCTCCTGTCCCTGTTCCCTGCGAGCAGAGCCCACCACGGCACTCAGGGCTCTGGGCTGGGGACAAGGTGGGGATCGGGCACAGGCTGGACTCAATGATCTGGGGGGGCTTTTCCAGCCTCAGTGATTCTGGGATTCAGTCTGTATTCCAGACACACGGGTTGTCCTGGCTGGTCCTGCAGCGATGCCGAGTGCTCACCTCTCACACCTGCAGCTCTGCTCACCGTCACCTGGGCAGGGCACCGCTGACCTCAGGTACAATAAGGTGTCACTGACTCAGCTGCTACATCCACGAGTGAGGGTAACAAGGGAAATCCTGCAAAGCTCTTTCGGCGTTGAAGGATGAATCAAATATCCAGCAACAAAACTGGTGGTTTATCAGCCAGCACATGGACAGAGAAGGATCTCGAGGTGCAATGGGCTTCGGGCTGAGTGCTGTTCCACAGTGCTGTGCTTTGCACGGACAGAAAGCATCCCTGTGGGGTGTGGGGGGTGTAGGAGACCACTGTCCCTTTACACACCACTCTAAAGGCTTGAATTGTGTTTGGGAGTCGTGGTTTAAGGGAAATGTCCTCAAACACAGGACAATGAAGCCTTTCCCAAGCTCTCAGGGCACTTCAGCAAGGAAACATCTTCAGCAGCAAGAGGTGCCAGGGTCCCTGAGCAAGGAGGACAGGAGGACACACCCCCTCTGTGCCACGGTGAGCAGTGCATTGCCCATCCAGCCGTGGTTGGTGTGCCATGCTCCAGTCTGGCAACCAACAAGGTGTTCGTGGCCTGGACACCGTTAGAAAGGTGAAGGAACAAGCAGAAACGAAGCTGTAGGACAGCAAACACAACCAGCTGCAGCAGGTGACAGTGAGTCAGCAGGTGTAAGAGCCTTGTTGCTTCTCAGCTGAGCCTGCCCAGCCTCTGCCAAGAGGGAAATTCAGGGGAAGCAGCTCCAGGAGAAACCAGCAGCAGTGAAGATGCTGATGACCCAAGCCCACATTTCCAGAAATCACACCACCTTCAGCTTCTCTTGAACCCCTTGGGCAAACCTTTTCCTCCAGGCCAAGGAGTGCTGCAGCCTTTGGCACTGCTTTCCGGACCCTATCCCACATCCCCCTTCCCCCTGCTCAGCACCTGCCCCCCCAGCCGGGGCAGGGACACTCCCCTGTGGGGCAGAGGAGGCGGATGACCCGCTCCCGGATCTGCCTGGTCCTCACCCCGTAGACAATAGGGTTGAGCATGGGTGGGACCACGACATAGAGGTTGGCCAGGAGGATGTGGACGTGACTTGGGATTTGGTGGCCAAAGCGATGTGTGAGAAAGGAGAAGAAGGCAGGCACGTAGAACATGAGGATCACGCAGAGGTGGGAGCCACAGGTGCTGAGGGTTTTGAGACGAGCCTCTGGGGACGGGAGCCGAAACACTGCCCTGAGGATGAGCGCGTAAGAGACGGCGATGAGCACAACGTCCAGGCCCGAGGAGAGCAGCGCCGTGGTCAGCCCGTACCAGACGTTGGCCCGGATGTCGGCGCAGGCCAGGCGGGCGATGCCCATGTGCTCGCAGTAGGTGTGGGGCATCACGTTGTGCCCGCAGTACGGCAGCCGCTTCAGGAGGAAGATGGGGGGGAACATGATGCAGAAGCCGCGGGCGACGGCGGTCACGGCGATCTTGGCGATCACCGAGGGCGTTAAGATGGACGCGTAGCGCAGCGGGTCACACACGGCCACGTAGCGGTCAAAGGCCATGGCCAGCAGCACGGAGGATTCCACGATGAAGCTGAAATGGGTGAAGAACATCTGCGTGATGCAGGCATCGAAGGAGATCTCCCTGGCACTGAACCAGAAGATCGCCAGCATTTTGGGCACCGTCGTGGTGGAGAGCAGGAGGTCAGAGAGAGCCAGCATGGCGAGAAAGAGGTACATGGGCTCGTGCAGGCTCCGGTCCGTGGTGATGACGAAGAGAAGGACCAGGTTGCTGAGCACTGCAGTGAGGTACATCAGGCAGAAGGGGACGGAGATCCAGATGTGGGACTCCTCCATGCCCGGGATGCCTGTCAGGACAAAGGTGATGGGGTCGAAGCTGCTGTCGTTGAGCTCGTACATGGTGTTTCTGCACTCAGGGTCAGCCTGACTCAGCCCTGTGCGAGAAAGAGGAGGGATAAACAGCACCTGTGAGCCTGGATTTGCCCGTGACCCCTGACAGATGCTGCAAATCAGGACACAAGTTACAAGGCACCTGCCTTCCCCCCTAAGGGGTTCCCTCGCCGTGTTTTATACAAAGGACCCTGTTTGTTCTGTCAGTCCTACAAAATGTGTCTGCAAGGAAAACATCTCTGTCCCCCCGCTGCCACTGCAAAACAGGTCGGGCCTTTTTCCAGCTCTGCTTTATCCGCTGTCACAAAAACCTTGTAAAAGTCATAAAAATAGTCATAAAAGTCACCCTCAGCCTTGTCGCATTCAGTGGCTCCATCTGTGAGCACACACAGAGCTGTGTCTGTGGCGGGACTCCAGGTTCCTCCAGGGAGGTGAAATGACAGAATTTCTCACCCTGCTCAGACCAGTGACCGAGAGTTCCTTGTAAAACCCCAAATACAGGAATAAATCCTGTCCCGGTATCAATGTTGGGCAGCGTCTGGGATGTGACCAAATGCAGAGTTCTTCACTGATGCTCCTCAGCCCCTGGCACCGTTCCAGACTCTCAGTTTCCAGAGTTCAGTTTTCCCAGCTGCTGAAGTGCTGGGGCAGCCTGAGCTGGGAGCACGGTCCCCAGGCTGGAAGCACTGTCCCATGACTGATCAGCCTGAGGCTATTTTTGAAGATTTGAATAATGCAAAGCTGCAAGTCCTCCATGAAAGCTCTGCCATGAGAAGGACTTTGAGAAGAAGGGGACCTCCTGGGTTTATGTGCTTCCCCCCATCTCACCCCCAGTCCCCATTCCCTCTGTAAACCCCACCGTACATTAGAAAAACTCCAGGCCAGGTGGGATAGAGGAAAAGCAGTTGGATTTGGACCAGAGATAACCCTTCCCTGCTTGCAGCCTGATTTACTTTCATTGCAAACAGCAGGTACCCAAGTCAGACGTGTTTGCATTTCTAAGCGCTTCCATTAAGGATTCTCGGCCTCCCTGAACCAAAAGCCCACCGAAAACACAGCTCAGTACAGAAAAGGCCTTCAGCTCACCGCAAATATTTATCCAGTCGCCTCTTCCACTTGCAAACCCACGTCACCCAGGTGAATCAAGCCAGTCTGGGTCTAGAACGGGGGATTAAATCCGCCTGGGAGCGTTCCCAGGCTCCAGCGCCAGCCGGTGTTACTGTGTGTGGGCTACAAAGCAGTTCAGCAAGACTTTCCTCCTCCACTTCCCAGCAATATGGAAATCTGTTCCTCTCACACGCCACTTTCCTTCCCTGCAGTCTTTTCAAACAGAATCACTGCCCCAAACCCCAGCGTTTGATGTAAAATGACTCACCAAGGGCCAGCCCCGAACTGGGAACAGGAACTGCAGCCCCGAGCAATGCAGAGCTCGGGGGAGCCCAAAGCCCCCAGTGCTGCCAGGGCTGATGATCCTTCCCTCTCCCAGACCTCAGAGGAAGCATCAGCTCCTGGACCTGGGGAGGTTTAAATTGCCGGTGCATTAACCATTAACAGCAGTTAACACTCCCGAGTGAGGCATTTCCTGCTTTTCCAGCATTCGCATTGCAGGAGATTTTCCTCTCTCCCTGCTGGGCACTGGACACTGGGCTGGGCTGGGGAGGACCTGGGCAAGAGATGAGCACAGCCTGAGCACTCCCGGGATCCAGAGCATCATGGATGTCTGAGAGTGTTTTATCTACAGCAGGTGAAAATGGTCTCATTCCACTGCTGAAACCCCCCTAAACAGTCCCCTCATGCTGCCAGCTGGGAGGGGACCCTCTGCCACCCAACCCCAGCCCATGGGCAGCGATTTATCATCGTGATTATAATTATCATGAAATTAAAAAATCATGATTGGGAAGGAATTGTTCCCTGGGAGGGTGGGGAGGCCCTGGCACAGGGTGCCCAGAGCAGCTGTGGCTGCCCCTGGATCCCTGGCAGTGTCCAAGGCCAGGTTGGACATTGGGGCTTGGAGCAGCCTGGGACAGTGGAAGGTGTCCCTGCCATGGCAGGGGTGGCACTGGATGGGCTTTGAGGTCCCTTGCATCCCAAACCAGTCTGGGATTCCATGATTCTGTGATTCTGTGACCTCTAAGACCATCAAGTCCAAAAAGTATTGTCAGAAAAGTCAATATTGAGCAGTGTCCTGCCCCACCCAGCGACCCAGTCCCAACCCCTTCTTTCCCATCCCTCCTTTACCCTCCTCCCCCAAAGACACGGCTCCTGGGGTAACGAGGAAGCAGGAGTGGGAGGTTCTGGTCTTGCAGAAGGATCCTGGACCCAGGAGAGGCAACAACTCTCTGACAAGGCACCGTCACGCCCACAGCAGCTGTGGAAATGTTCAACAGGAGCCATGCAATTAGAAATATTGGTGTTGTCTCTGCTCTGACGCCTCATGCATCTCAAAATGTATCATTTGGATTGGCTTCCCCTTTCTTTGGCTCCAGGAAGGGATCTGAATGATGCTCTGAGCTCTCTGAGGCGGGAACTGGGCTCCCTGCAGGGTGGGCTGTGGTTCCTCCTGCAGCAGAGCCGATGCCCATTCCCTCTGCCAGCACCGAGCCCTCGTGGCCTGGCAGAGCAGGAGCTGCATGGGAAACGTTTCACTTGAAGGTTGGGCTCAGTGACTCTGCAGGTTTTTTCCAAGCCTGGTGATTCTGCCCTTCTGTGGAACAGAGGATGTGCTGCTGCTGTGCCTCAAACACAGGGCTTGCACAAGGAGCTCCAGGTTTCCTTCCTGCCACAGACTCTTCCCACCCTGGGCTGGTTTCCAGCTGCCTCCCTGCACCCCATGCCATGGACACTCCCGAGTGGGCGCCCAGAGGCTCCCTGCACAGCCCTGTCCCGCCCTGAGTCACATCCCACCCACACCAGCACCAGTACTGGGACACTTCAGGGGGCAAGACCCTCCAGGGGTGCAGCAGGACCCCGGATCCAGCACCCCAGGGGCCGGGCAGAGCCCAGGAGCAAGGGTGGGCTGAAGTAGAAGTCCCACAAGTAGAGGGTGTCACAGGGAGGAGGGCGATGTGGGGGATGTCCCTGCTGTCCCCAGAGCTGGGGCACACACGGGGGACTCTCTAGGGTGGGCATGGGGAAGAGGAGCACGGAGAGCTCATCTGGCAGCTCCAGCCTGTGTAGGAGAAATGAGACATGGACAGCACCACTCGTGTATGAGTGGAGAAGTGCTGAGACTTTGGGAGAGTGACTCTAGAGGTCCCTGTGAGGCAAGAAATGGTCCTGCAGCCAGGCAGCTCCACAGAGCTCGTGGTGGCATCACCCAGGGATCGTGGTGTCATCACCTGGGGCTCATGGTGGCATCACCAGTGTGGGGGCAGGCAGGTGACAGCCTTCAGCCAGGGGCCAGACCCTGCAGGCACTGGGCAGCCAGGGTTGGGGGTGCTGGGAGGGACCGGCTGGATGCTGAGGAGGGCATCCTGCAGCCTGGCACAGTGGGACACGAACCCCACCTGTCCTCCAAGACCTGAAGGGTGTCCATGGTGTGTCCCGAGGCAGCCCCTCACTGAGCCCCCGCTGTCCCCTCAGGGTAAGGGGCATTTGCATCACGGCTGGAGCAGGATCTGGCCTCAGAAAAGCTATGAGGACAAGGACCCAAAGTGTCCAAGGCCAGGCTGGACGGGGCTTGGAGCAACCTGTCCCAGTGGAAGGCATCCCTGCCCACGGCAAGGGGGTGGAACAAGGCGGGTGTAACCTCTCTCCCAACCCAAACCCTTCTGTGATTCACTCTGCCCCATCCCGGTGCAAAGAGCCACCGAGCTGCTCATCCCCGGGGCCGGGGTGACAGGAGGGACACGGACAGAGCCACAGCGAGGACGGCCCGGCTCAGCCCGGCTCCGCTCAGCCCGGCCCGGCTCAGCCCGGCCCGGCTCAGCCCCGCTCAGCCCGGCCCAGCTCAGCCCCGCTCAGCCCCGCTCAGCCCCGCTCAGCCCGGCTCAGCC
>VZRV01010958.1:15866-27440 GCA_013398115.1 Falcunculus frontatus | reverse complement strand
GCTGGGCTGGGCTGGGCTGGGCCGGGCTGAGCTGGGCTGCTCTGGGCTGGGCTGGGCTGGGCCGGTCCGGTCCCATCCCTCTGCAGGGGCTCAGCCAGGCCAGGCAGACTCTGAGCCGATGCTCTGGGCTGATGATTCTCCTCATTTCGAGGTTTCTCTTCCCCCACAGGGTGAGCCAAGCGCCTGCCTAGAGATGTGCAGCTTCCCTGAGTGGGCACAGCTTCCCTGGGCGGGTGCAGGAGTGCGTGAGGGAATGTGACACCAGCTCTGGGTGGAAGCAGAAGGTTCTCCTGCACTGGGAGTACTGGGGATGATGGTTCTTGGTGTGGATGTGTTGGTGGCTCTGCAAGGAAGGGTGGGAGTGAAGGCCCCCCCAAAACGAGTCCCCACAGGCCACAGGGATCCAGAGGGACCCCAGGGCATGCCTGGAGCGGCAGGGCCGGTGCTGAGGGGCCTGGGGAAGATGCTGGTGCAGGCAGGGGTGGGAGGTGGGGTGATGATGCTTCAGAGGGGGCTCCAGCAGCTCCCACCCAGGGCTGCACCAGGCTCTGGGCAGGGCCCGCTGGAGCTGAGCCCTCCACCACCAAATCCCCCCTGCTGGGGCCTGGGTCACATCAGCTGCCCACAGAACCCCGGGGTCCTGCTGGCACTGGGAGCTTGGGAACCCCCAGCAGACCCCGCTGCACACCCAGTCTCACAGTGCCCTCCTCCACCATCTCCAACCCCGGTGGGGGCTGCAGGGAGGAGCTGAGAGACCCCACAGAGATGAGGACCTGGCTGAGCAGAGCTCCAGGGCAAGAGGGTTCCCACAGGAATGGTGTCAGAGCGGATTCCAGCAAGAAAGGGCAGCAACAGCACCCCCAAAGCCTCCTTTGGGGCTCAGCCCATGGCCTCAGTGCCAGATTTTGTCCTTCTCCCCTTCACCCTCAGACCAGACCACTGAATCTCCCCAAGAGTTCAGAGACCAGCAGGGCTCTGCTCCACACTGACCTCACCGGGTTATTTGCTTTCCTTCTGCTTCTCTCACAGATTTAGGGGTGCTTCACACCAGAGACGGGCTCAGGGGTCTGTCCTGCCTCCAGTACCAGGGCCACAGCCTGCTCTGCCACCTCAGTGGGCAAAACTGGCTTCCCCCCTCAGGTCTTCTCCAGACACAGGGTAGGGGTTTGTTTTTGCCTCCTCACCTGCAAAACCTCAGGAGAGATTGAACCTTGAGATGTTTTCTCCCAGGAAGAAGAGCATGGGGAGCGCAGGGATGCAGAATGGGATGTCACAGCCCATAACAGCTCTGTGTGAACACCACACATCCCGAGGTCAGGAGAGCAGGGACACTGGCAGCGGCACCACGGATGTTCTGCTGTTTCTGCTCCTGAAGCATGTTCCCTGGAAGGAGTGTCACCTGCACAGCCAAGGGGTGTCATCCTCCTCTTTGGCACCAAGGCCAGGCCAGGTGTGCTCCGGGGACCTCTGCAGATCACGGAATCATGGAATTGTTGGGGTTGGAAGAGCCCTCAGGGACCACCGAGTCACTCAATTCCCCCAGCACTGCCAAGGGCACCACTAACCCATGTCCCCAAGTGCCACATCCACACAGCTTTTAAATCCCCCCAGCGATGGGGACTGCATCAATTTTCCCAATATCCAGCCCAAACCTCCCTTGGCACACCTTGCCTCAGTTTCCCCACCAGTGCAGGGCTGCCCAAATCCTGCACTGCTCCCTGACTCTCCCTCCCACCTGAGCAAGCAGCACCTGGGAAAGCCTGGGGGTGCAGTTGTGATGTTCCCAGTTCAACACCCCCGAAATCCTCCCTCTTTACAGCATTGTAGGAGCAGAAAGTGGCTGCAGCCCCAGGGGATTCCCAGCACAAAAGGAGGAGGCTGAGGGCAGGTGGGACAAAGACCTGGTTGAGGCTGAAACTCTGCACCTGGGGCTCCACAAACCTGCAGGAATTTCCCCTGCTGCCACCTCGGTGACTGCTGTGGTGGCTCTTGAGGGATCCCTGGCACTGGTAGGGGTGACAGAGATGGGCTGTGGCTGCTGGTAAGATAATGAATTTACTGAGTAACTAAATAATTACATAACTAAGTAATTTAAAAATGAATTCGCAGAATAACTAAATAATTAAATAACTCATCAAGTCAATAACTAAATAGCCAAATAAATAAATAAATAGATAACTTAGTGCCTCATGCAGAAGCAGCAGCCAATTAATTATCTAGCTAATTAATTATTTCCATTAACTGCCCTCTCTGCCCTGAGTCTCAGGGCAGCAGTGCAAGGGCTACAGGAACAGCACAGGCAGCAGGACCCCCAGAACAGATGCACAGGGTGGGCAGAGATTCACCTGAGCAATGGCTGCATCAGCCACAGGAGCTGCTGCCCCACCCCTTGAGCCCCCCCAGAATCCCAGGGTCACTGAGGGTGGAAAAGACCTTCAAGATCAAGTCCAACCTTTGGCCAATCACCCCCAGCGAGACCATCGAGTCCAGCTGCTCCCCCAGCACTGCCAAGGCCACCATGGACCACATCCCCGAGTGTCACACACATGAAGGGGGGTGTGTGGTGACAGCAAGGTGAGGGGGATGGGAAGTCTACAGGTCCAGCCACAGCAAGGTGAGGAATTGCCATGGGAAAGCCCCTGGCTGGGGAAAGGCCGACTCAGCACAGGCAGAACCCACCACAGCAAATATTGTGCCCAAAAATGGCAGAGAATGACATGGAATGCCATAGAATTACACATAATTACACACGATTACATGTCATTACTCTCCCGACTCGTGCTGCAGCGACAGCTGTCCTGCCCTGCCTGGCACAGGGATGGGCAGCAGCTTCCCAGAGCTCAGATAAACAGCAGCTCCACCAAGGAACCCTCCCGGCTCTGGGCTGTCACAGCGGGCAGGTGGGAGCTGCTGCCTGGCACGGGGGCTCTCCAGGTGGGATAAGGCTGCCAGTGCTGGACCAGAGCACAGCAGTGGGGTGAACGTGGGGTCAGCTCTGCTCTGCCCCATCACAGGAAGTGCCACAGGAATGTGGCTCAGACAGGGAACAGTCGGACACTGGAGCTGACCGAGGGACATCAAACCTGTGCTCGGGTTCCTGGGCAGGGGCTGCCACACCCCGAGAAGCCAATGGGACCCAGAGGTCTCCCCGCTGGTTTTGCCTGTGCCTCCCTCTGATGAGGGAATCTTCCAAGCACATCCTCCTTTTGGATGAGGGCAAGTCCTTACCTGCCCTGCTCCTCGGAGGGGCATGGTAACCCTGGCAGCATCCTCCAAGCCGTGGTGGTCACGGTGCCCACGCTGGTGACACCAGAGCCGTCACTTTCAGCGCTGTGTCTCTTCCAAAGCCCTGGATCTCTTCATGATGGGTTTCATTTGCCCGCACATTCAGCAGCAGCTCCTCTTCACAGGTTTATCCGGTGTCCCCAGTGCCACCCCTGCTCCTCCTCCTCTTCCTCTGTCCCCGTGCCTGTCCCTGAGGGTCCCAGGGTTGTCCCTGCCCCGTTCAGGAACCAAAGGCTCATTTCCCTCCCAGGCTGTGCCAGAATATCCATTGCTCCGTGTCTGACCCCACCAGGGCACTGTGGCAGCATTGGTCCCTGCACTCCCGGAGCTCAAACATCCCCACAGGGCTGGCAATGGAGCAAGACAAACAGCCTGGTCAAATTCTGGGGGAATTATGGAGAAAAAAGGGAGTGAGGGAGACTCCGACTGACCGTGGGGCCATGACGTGGTGTGGGGCAGGGCTGGAAAGTGACAGCCCAGGCTGGGGGACTGGGATTTCCAGCCAGGGAGCAGCTCCAGGCAGGAGCCCAGCACATTGTCACTGTCACAGTCTGGGAATTAAGTGCCTGGAGCTGGGCTTGGGACCAGGTCTCCATGGGACCCTGCACCTCTGTGTACACACAGGCTGGGGACAGGTTTGGGTGCTGCCATCAGGGTCCATCCAGTGGAGAACGGGTCTGGAAACAGCCTTAGCTGGAGCCAGTGTGCTCCATCCCATGGTCTGATAATGAGTGAGGAGCTCTCAGGGACCTCAGCAGGCCCTTTCCCATCCCGAAGGGCTGAGTCCCTGTCAGATGGAGCAGGATGTTGTGGGATGTTGGAAAACCCCTTGAGGACCTGATCCTGCTGTGCTGCCTTGAGCAATAGCTGAGGGATGGTTGATGCTGTCCCCAGGAGATGACGGGTATTGTCCCCAAAAGATGATGAATATTGTCCCCTGTCTGCCTCAGGAAGCATTTGGCAATTCCCATGACGGGACCTGAAGTGCTCTAAGCACAGAGTCACAGAATGATTTGGGTTGGGAGGGACCTTAAAACTCACCCAGTCCCAACCCCTGCCATGGGCAGGGACCCCTTCCACTGAGCAGGGCTCTCCAAGCCTGCTCAAGCCCAAATTTCATTCATGTGAATTATTAGAGTTCCACCTTTGCAGAATATTGAATTGTTTGGGTCCTGAAGGGTGACTCTGGGTGAGCTGCGAGAGTACAGGGAGATGAGGGGGAGCTTCTCGCTGAAGCAGGGGTGACACCAGCACTGACAGAAGGGATGACCACAGGTTTGGGAGCCAAAGCACGGGTCAGAGTATCCTGAGTGGCCATCACACATAAAATAGAGCATCACTCACCAGAGGTGCAGGGAGGGAGCGAACCGGGGCCGTGTGCGTCAGCAGCGTGGCCGAGGGGCCGGGGACTGGGATGAGGTGGCAGCAGTGGCCTTCAGTGAGAGCGCGGGGGGAAGGACTCCCAGGAACTCAACAAAAGAGTGGTGGCCACAAGGATGCTGATACCAAGAAAGGCGCGGAGCGAGGCGGGAGCTGCAGCGCTGTGCCAGCAGCGCAGCGCGTCCCCACGGCCGCAGATCCACGGATTAAATTGAGTTTGCAAATTAAATTCCTCAAGAAATAATGAAACATGCACAGGCTGGTGCTCCAACACGGAGAGTTCAGTGAGAACCCACAGCAGCAGCCACCCAGCCGGGAGGGACAGTGGGGATCAGCAGGAACGGGGCTGGGGGTGCTCAGTGCCTCAAGGGAGCAGCAGCTCAGGAGCTCAGAACTGGAAACAGAGCCTGGGTTTGGCCACCAGGAATCACAGAATCATTAAGATTGGAAAAGCCCTCCCAGCCCATGGAGGCCAAGCTGTGCCCGATGCCCACCTTGTCCCCAGCCCAGAGCACTGAGTGCCACCTCCAGCCCTTCCTTGGACACCTCCAGGGATGGGCACTCCAAACCTCCCTGGGCAGCCCCTGCCAAGGCCTGAGCTCCCTTTCAGTAAAGAATTATTTTCTAATATCTATTTTTTCCAAATATCTAATGTTTCCTAACACCTGATTTTTCCCAGAGCTGCTGGGGGGAAGCCACCTGTGGAGAGTTGGATTCTCAGCCCTGGAAGAAAGAATCCTCACTGGCAGGACAAAGACACACCAGGACGTGGAGCTGGAAGGTGGTGGCCAAGGCAGGCTCCACCTTGGATGGCCAAAGGAGAGCAGAGGGGAGCCACCACAACCAAACTGGGGCTGAGAGGAAAACATTGCTGCAGGTGCTTCCAAGAGAGGGAAATCCACGGAATCTCAGTGGGCAGATGCCAGGCAGGCTGAAAGCTTGGGCAAGAGACTGCCTCAGGGGGTCCAGGTCATCCTCAGACCCTCCCTCAAACACTTCCAGAACAGGGGTAACCCCAGAGACCTCAGAGGGACAAGGGGGGAGTCCTGGCCAGAGGGGACCCATGGGGCAAATATAGCCTGGAAAGACCAGAGGGGTGAATCCCAGCCCTTTTGCTTTTTCCCCAGCACAGGAAGGACCTGGAGCTGCTGGAGAGAGTCCAGAGGAGGCCAAGGAGATGCTCCAGGGCTGGAGCCCCTCTGCTCTGGAGCCAAGCTGGGAGAGCTGAGCTGGGGGTGCTCACCTGGAGAGGAGAAGGCTCCAGGGAGAGCTCAGAGCCCCTTGCAGGGCCTAAAGGGGCTCCAGGAGAGCTGGAGAGGGACTGGGGACAAGGGCTGGAGGGCCAGGAGCCAGGGAATGGCTTCCCAGTGGCAGAGGGCAGGGCTGGATGGGATCTTGGGAAGGAATTGTTCCCTGGGAGGGTGGGGAGGCCCTGGCACAGGGTGCCCAGAGCAGCTGTGGCTGCCCCTGGATCCCTGGCAGTGCCCAAGGCCAGGTTGGACATTGGGGCTTGGAGCAGCCTGGGACAGTGGAAGGTGTCCCTGCCCCTGGCAGGGGTTTGGAATGGGATGGGTTTTAAGGTCCCTTCCAAACCCTCAGAAATTGGGATTGGGGAGCTCCCCTTTGGAATCACGAGCCCCTTAGATCCACAAATGTCTCTGCATTTGGGAACTTTGGATTGAAAACAGAGGTGCCATGGTCAGTCCAAGGGTGGCAAATTCCCACTTGGTGGCACGTGCAGGGAGAGTACGAGGAGTCCCTGCAGCACCTGGAGCAAGTGCAATCAGAATAATTGAGCTGCCAGACAGGAGAATTCATTCCAAAATTTACCAGCCTTGAGAGAGCAGCATGGGGAATGAGGCTGATGAAGTGAACCCTCAGTTAATGGAATGGGGAGTGGGCAGCATTTGTTCCGCTGGCAAGTCAGGGTTGGCTGAGGGACATGGAACAGCCACCAGCTCCTGGGGCCATGGATCACGCCGGGATGGCTCTCCTGTGCCAGGCAGAAGCTCTCTGGGGCCATAGATCGTGCCAGGCTGGCTCTCCTGTGCCAGGCAGAAGGGCTCCAGGGACATGGATTGTGCCAGGCTGGCTCTCCTGTGCCAGAGAATCCTCCTGTCCCCACAGCCCCAAACAGCGGTTCCTGCCCTGGAGCAAAGAAGAAAAAGGACCCTCTCCTGCCACTAGAAGGGGACTGGTCCCTCAGCTCTGACACTGAAGTTTCTGTGGTATTTTGGCAGAAGGTAAAACCCAGGCGCCGTGAAGTGGGGGTCCCCAAGGGGACACAGATCGCTCCCCTCACCACTCCTGGATGCTGCTTCCCCAAAAAAAACAAAATCCAGCAGCTCTGAGCATGTCATGAGGGCTTAGAAGGGCTTAGGAANCTGGGGCCATGGATCACGCCGGGATGGCTCTCCTGTGCCAGGCAGAAGCTCTCTGGGGCCATAGATCGTGCCAGGCTGGCTCTCCTGTGCCAGGCAGAAGGGCTCCAGGGACATGGATTGTGCCAGGCTGGCTCTCCTGTGCCAGAGAATCCTCCTGTCCCCACAGCCCCAAACAGCGGTTCCTGCCCTGGAGCAAAGAAGAAAAAGGACCCTCTCCTGCCACTAGAAGGGGACTGGTCCCTCAGCTCTGACACTGAAGTTTCTGTGGTATTTTGGCAGAAGGTAAAACCCAGGCGCCGTGAAGTGGGGGTCCCCAAGGGGACACAGATCGCTCCCCTCACCACTCCTGGATGCTGCTTCCCCAAAAAAAACAAAATCCAGCAGCTCTGAGCATGTCATGAGGGCTTAGAAGGGCTTAGGAAGGGATTGATAGGGAAAGCTTTTAGCATGAGCTGTCCCTGTGCCGGTTCTGCCAGGTGCAGCAGGAACATCACCGGGAGCCACAGCTCCCAGCAGGGTTTGGGGCAGGGGGGGGACATGGGCCACTCCCAGCTCAGACACCCTGGTAAAATCACAGTTTGGTGTTAAAAACAGGCTTGTTGGGATAATTCACAGGAGAGGCGCATTAGCCAAATAAATCTGCTTAAGGGAGTGAAGGAGGAGGACTAATCACTCTGGGATGAAGGCTGGGGATAATCTCCCAAGGAGCAAATAATTGGGCATTAAGGTGTGGGGGATGTAGGCTCCAAGCAGCCTGTGGATTGGTCCTGGCCCTGGGGGCTTCCATATGGGAACAGTGGGGGAAAACACCACAACCCTCAGTGCTGCAGGGCTCCCAGGGCTCCCCTGGACTGGGCCCTGGCCCCACCTGGGAATGGGCATTGCAGCTTTGGGAAGCCAGTCACACGCTGGCCCTGCCATAGGTGTCCCAGAGACACCCAGCACCACAGAGCAGCCCGAGACAGGTGTCCTGGGAACAGGAGAGGCAGGACAGGGAGGATGAGGATGAGTCTCTCCTCAGGAGCATGAGACTGCACAGAGCAGCCTGAGCAGCCCTCACCCGGTTCTGACAGGTAAAGGTGTCCCCTTAGCTGGAGTTGGGGCTCACTCCCAACATCCCCAACGCCACAGCCAGAGACAGACCAGTGGCACTTGGCACTGGGAAGGGCCAGCCCAGGCCAGCTGAAGGTGGTGTCAGCTGAGGGCACAGGAGCTGCCACAGCCCAGGGCACAGCCCTGTCACAGAAATCATAAACGTGGTTTTCACAGGGCCAGCGCTCCCAAACCCAGCAGTGCTGACACAGGGTGCAGCTGGAACACTGGAGGGTGGATGCGGCAGCAGGACCCAACAACCCTCTGGGACCCACTGCGATGCCATCAGGACACCAGTGCTCAGGTCACCCAGGTGCAGGACACTCCTGCTGCCCGCAGCTCCATCCCTGTCCCAGACCGTTGGGGCTCGGGAAGGAGCTGGTTGTGGAGCTTGTCCTTCTCGTAGTCCTCTGCTGCAGGACACAGACAGGGCTGGTGGCACCACCTCAGCCTGGGGGTTTCGATGCTGGGATGGTTCACAGGGTGCAGTGTTGGGGGGATTCAGCTCCCCCCGCTCAGGAGCCGGGGGTCTCATACAGGCACACACCGGGGTCCCAAGGGAATGGCTTATGGATGCCCTGCCCCATGCCCTCTTCTCCTGCACCACGTGCTCCCCTTTAACCCCCGGACCAGAGGAGCTTCATGCCCAGGGCAGTGGCATCACCCGAGGCTGAAGCTGGGAAATGCTTCTTGAGACCATGGTGACTGGGTGGGCTCAGGGATCCGAGTGTCCCTGTGCGTCCCTTCCAATCCAGGGTGTTCCACGCTCCTCAGGTAACTGGGGGATGAATCCCAGTGCACTCATGGCACCTGCTGGCACTGGACACCAGTAAGACCCTCCCGACCCACTGGGCACTCCCCTGCTTGTTGTCCCTGGACACCAGGTCCCATGGGCTCTGCTGCCCCGATTTCCAGTGCAAGCACGTGACAGTCCTGTGGTTCTGACAGGAGCAGGAAGGAAAGTATGGATCCCACCGAGCCCCGAAAACCTAAACTGAGTGGGAATTGTGGGAACTTACCTTAAATGCTGCGGTTTCTTTCAGGCGTCTGAGCACGAAGCACAGCTACAGCTCAACCCTGGAACTACAGCTCCAGCCCACAGCCAAAGGTGTGGGGCTCTCCTCGAGGCAGCCAGAGGTCATGGACTCATGGAACGGTTTGGGTTGAGAGGCACCTTTACAACTCATTGAGTTCCACCCCCTGCATGGGCAGGGAAACCTTCCACTAGACCAAGCTGTTTTAAGTCCCATCCAACCTGGCCTTGGACACTTGGATGTGAAGGTGACACCGCCAGGGCCAGCCCCAGATGCTGCCACCAGGAATGAACCACTCACTCCTGAGAAGGACCCTCAGGGCCACACCTGCCCCCATCACCACCAAGCGACTTCACGTTCTGAATTACCAAACCCACACCTAGCACCTGCTGCAGTGGTGCTGGGAGGGGAGGCACAGCCCTGAACAAACCAGCACTGAACTGGGACACAGCAGGTGACAACAGCAGCCAGAGAGTGTCCCCTTCCTGCCCTGTGCCGTGACCTGAGCCCGCACATTACCAGTACCCAGTCCGCACTGCACACAACTAATTTCAGCTCACACACGAGTAATTCCACTTTCCCAGCATTTATTCCTCCCACACCTCTCCCCACAAGTGTCAGAACTTCTGGAACTGTTTCTTGGTGCCTGCAGCCTTGGTCACCTTGAGCACATTGAAGCGCACGGTCTTGCTGAGGGGGCGGCACTCGCCCACTGTCACGATGTCCCCAATCTGCACATCCCTGCAATGACACCGGGGGTCAGGGAGCTCCTCGGGCTTCGCCTGTCCCTCAGAACCGCCCAGCCCGGCTGCTCCTCCTGGAGGGAGCACAAGGCTCCCACAGCTAGTGCCTGGAACCTGCCCCACGGTTCAGCACATGCCAGTGGCACTGTCAGCAGCCCCTCACCTGGGGGACTCTGCAGACCATCGTGAGTTTGGACATCATAACCCGTGAGGAGGCTCCAGGTGAGGAGGGGCTATGAACCCACCCGCGTCCCGCCCCGATGTGCCCTCACCAGTCTGTGTGAGTTCAGCACTACACACAGGCAGTAGGAAGAGGTGAGTCCTGGCGCAGGCAGGGACACGCACACACCTGAAGCAGGGGGACAGGTGCACGGACATGTTCTTGTGGCGCTTCTCGAAGCGGTTGTACTTGCGGATGTAGTGCAGGTAATCGCGGCGGATGACAATTGTGCGCTGCATCTTCATCTTGGTCACCACACCTGGACAGGGGGACAGGACAGCTGAGACTCAGGGGACTGGCAGGGATCAGCGTGGCACCTGGTAGCAACATGCACCAGTTCCAGGAATTTCTCTTTGTTTACTGTCCCCTCACTGCCAAGCTACAACCTCCTTCTGTCATAAACCCAATTATGGCTCTTTTTCAAGCCTTTCTAACACACTTTCTAACACTCCCCGCACCACTGGCTCCCATCCTACTCTCATAGCTGCCCTCCAGCACACGTGGACAGCCCCTGGTCCTGTCACCTGCATCAGTAAAGCCATGTGGCAGTGTCGTCAGGCCCGTGGTGGGCTCGGCAGACCAGGTGAGTCCTGGCGTCATTTGCGGCTCCAGGACCGAGGCAGGTTACGGGTACCTCAGGGGGTTGGTTGCCTGCCCCAGATCTCCCATGGGATTCTCTCGGGGATGTTCCAGCTCACCTGAGAGTATGCGGCCTCGGATGGAGACATTCCCAGTGAAGGGACACTTTTTGTCGATGTAGGTGCCCTCAATGGCCTGCAAGGACAGGTGGATGCTAAGTGGGGACACACAGCTCATGCACCACCAGAGCCCAGAGAACACCCATACACACAGGAACCCTGGAATGGTTCAGGCAGGGAAAAGCCACCAGGGACCTCGAGTCCAGGCTGCCTCTGACCCTGTCCCAAAATGCCACATCCACATCAGGACCACTACGGCCCCCAGTCCCATGCCCAGGACCCCCCTCACCTCCTTGGGGGTCTTGAAGCCCAGCCCCACATTGCGGTAATAGCGGGGGAGCTTCTCCTTGCCGCCCTCGCCCAGCAGCACACGCTTCTTATTCTGGAAGATCGTCGGCTGCTTCTGGTAGGCACGTTCCGTCTGGGGGTGGGGACAGCACGGGGGGGTCAGCACGGGCCGCGGCACCGGGGGCAGCCAGGCCCTGAGACCCCGGCAAGGGATCCCCAGCACCGAGTGAGCCGAGCCCTGCCCCGGGGCACCGAGACCCTCCCCCACCTTCCCTGCACCATCCCAGGACCTCACACGCCCCCGGAGCACCGGGACCCTGCCTCCCCCGTCTCCAAAACCCCGAGGCAGCGGGACCCCGTTCCAAGCTCGGGGCACGGGACGCTCTGCTCCCCACCCCACACCTGAGGGGCACCGAGATTCCGCCCCCGCCTTCGTCCCACCGCCCCCGA
>VZRV01010952.1:0-13908 GCA_013398115.1 Falcunculus frontatus | reverse complement strand
AACCCGCTCAATATTTTCCATGTTCAGGTGGACATTCAGGACGTGAATGACAATGCGCCGCGTTTTCGGCGAGACAAATTCCCGCTGGAGATCAGCGAGCTGACTTCTCCCGGCGCCCGATTTGCCGTGGGTGTGGCCGAGGACGCGGACGTGGGTATCAACTCACTGCAGGGCTATGAGCTGGAGGCCAACGAGTATTTCGCTGTGGAGGTGAAAGAGAGCCAGGACGGCAGCAAGATCGCGGAGCTGGTTCTGCGTCGCGCGCTGGACAGAGAAAAGGAGCAGAGCCTGCAGCTGATACTGACGGCTCAGGACGGCGGTGACCCGCCCCGGAGCGGCACCGCCCAGCTGTGGATCAACGTCACCGACGCCAATGACAACCCACCCGTATTTGCACACGACCGGTACCGCGTCAGCCTGCGCGAGGACACGCCACCTGGATCTATCATTCTGAACGTTTCAGCCTCAGACGCCGACGACGGCACCAACGCCCATATCACCTACGGCTTCAGGGAAACGCCGGCGAAGGTGCTTCAAAAATTCGTTGTGGAAGCGGACAGTGGGAAGATGACGCTGAAGGAGCCACTGGATTTCGAGGACACGCGAGGTTACACGCTATTGGTGGAGGCGAGGGACAGTGGCGGTCTGGTGGCACATTGCAAGGTGGAGGTGGAGGTGCTGGACGTGAACGACAACGCGCCTGAAATCACGATTTTGTCCGTGTCGAGCCCCGTGCCCGAGGATGCCCCGACCGGCACCGTGGTGGCCCTGCTGAACGTGAAGGACCCAGACTCCGGCGAGAACGGTCAGGTGTCGTGCGAGCTGTCGGGCGAGGCGCCGCTGTCGATCGTGGCGTCGTCGGGCGGCTCGTACAAGGTGGTGACGGCGAGCGCGCTGGACCGCGAGCAGGCGTCCGAGCATCGCGTGACGGTGGTGGCCCGGGACCGGGGCAGGCCGGCGCTGTCGAGCAGCACGGAGCTGGTGCTGGAGGTGTCGGACGTGAACGACAACGCGCCGGTGTTCGAGGAGGCGGCGTACAGCGCCTACGTGTGGGAGAACAACGCGGCGGGCGCGCTGGTGGTGCGCGTGCAGGCGCGGGACGCGGACGCGGGCGCGAACGGGCGCGTGAGCTACTGGCTGGCGGGCGGCAGCGCGGGCGCGGCGGGCGCGGCGGCGCTGGTGTCGGTGGAGGCGCGGAGCGGCGCGCTGTACGCGCAGCGCTCGTTCGACTACGAGCAGTGCCGCGAGTTCGCGGTGGCGGTGCGGGCGCAGGACGGCGGCGCGCCGGCGCGCAGCTCCACGGCCACGGTGCGCGTCTTCGTGCTGGACCGCAACGACAACGCGCCGAGGGTGCTGTGGCCGGCGGCGGCGCCGGGAGAGGCCCCGGGAGCGGCCCCGGCACCTTTCGAGGTGGTTCCGCGTTCGGCCGAGGCCGGGTACGTGGTGGCCAAGGTGGTGGCGGTGGACGCGGACGCGGGGCGCAACGCGTGGCTGTCGTACGAGCTGGTGCAGGCGTCGGAGCCGGCGCTGTTCGGCGTGGGGCTGCACAGCGGCGAGGTGCGGACGTTGCGCGCCGTGTCCGAGAGGGACGCGGCCAAGCAGCGTGTGGTGGCCGTGGTGAAGGACCACGGGCAGCCGGCGCTGTCGGCCACGGCCACGCTGCACGTGGTGCTGGCCGAGAGCTTGCAGGAGGCGCTGCCGGAGCTGAGCGAGCGGCCGGCGGGCGCCGAGGCGGCGGCGGCGGCGGCCGAGCTGCAGTTCTACCTGGTGCTGGCGCTGGCGCTGCTGTCGGCGCTGTTCGTGCTGAGCGTGGCGCTGGTGGTGCTGGCGCGGCTGCGGCGGGCCGGGCCGCCCGGCGTGCTGCGCTGCCTGGGCGCGCAGCGCTTCTCGGTGGCCGGCGCCGCCTTCCCGGCCGACTTCTGCGAGGGCACCTTGCCCTACTCCTACAACCTGTGCGTGGCGGCGCCGGCGCGCGCCGTGCCCGAGGCCGCTTGGCCGCCGCCGCCGGTGCCCATCCTGTCGGCGGAGGAGCTTCTGGGCGGGGATTCCTGCGAGAAGCCGAGCCTGAGCAGCAACCTCGTCACGGGAGAGCAGCCCACCGACACGGGCTCACCGCAGGTCTGTAAAGCCGCTCGCTTACACTGTTGGCATCGAGCATTTCGGAACCTTCGTCCTCCTTCCCCTCTGCTTCCCTGAGTTGTGTCGTTTTAGAGTGCCCTCGCGCTTCCGCTGTTCTTCGGTGGATACAGTTTCCGGTTCAGTTTAGGGACTTCGACTACCTCTTCCATTTAGGTTTCTGTCCTTGAACGAGGTGAATCAGTAGTGTTGGAGATTTTTCCTCGTTCCCGTTTCCCCCAAACTGTTATAGTTGACTTCTTTTTCATCTTGTGATTAGTATTATTTCAGGATAGAAACAGTTCCTATGACCTCAAAGAAAGAGTTCCTGTGATTCCATGAATTGCGAAGTTACATCTTGTTCCTAGCCCTCTGTACTTTATCCTGCCGTGTTTTCACGTATGCTGCTGTACAAATGGTAGCTTTACTGAGGGTGACTATTATTTTCGAGGAATTATTTCTCTGATGCAAAACGGTTGGTTCTGCTGTTTCACAAGTTAATATTGTAGAGTGTTCCTCCCTAAGGAATATTCCCATTTTCTGCTGTGTGTCCTTCTGTCGTTTGCAGAAGGCTACTACAGAAATGGCAGCATTAGTGGGGTGGATAAATTATATCCGGGCATGGCTTTTCCCGATCTTTGTAAAGTTTTTTTTTACTCTGTAGAATGTGATTGTCAACTCCTTTTAGAGAACATTGCTGTTCCATGGTAGAGTTCTGTTAAAGGAATCGGCGTTTGAAATAGGATTTTTTTTCCCCCTCTGAAATGTATGTGTTTTCGCAGTGAAAGGTTGTTCCTTTCATGTGGATGGATTATGTTCCATCATGATTTCGTAGAAGAGTGTCTGTCATGTTTTGGGGTTAGGGTTCTGCAGAACGGGGAGCCTAAGCACGACGGGTTACTTATTCCGGGATTCCAGGCATGGTTTCTCCATGCAGTTATTTTTCTCGTGGCTTTCTGTTTATTTAGTTCGTTGGTTGGTATTTTTTCTCTTTTCCATCCTCGGTTGGAGTTCCTTATATTGAAGGAAGCAGTGAAGGTGCGGAGTGGGATATCAAAAGAAAAAATGTAAAATTCACAGGTGTAGGCTCAGTGAGGAGATTCTTGCCGTTCTGCTTCTGCTGAATAAAACGTTAAAAGTGTTTTGAAACTCCTCTTTCGGTTCGTCACACATTCAGGTTCAGCTGAAAATATCTGTCTTAGAATGCTGTCTGCATTTTTACGAGTTTCTTTACTCCATAAAATGGAATGCTTCCTGATCTGTCTTTCCGGAAGTGATGTACTTGGACCTGGTTTATAACTGGGCAAAATCCCGTCGGTTAATGCTCTTGAGATACTGGACTCCCAAAGGAAGTGCAGGGAGTGGGGATCAGTGAAGAGGAATTTACAGCCTGTTCCTCTGCCGTCTGCCTTCCCACATTTTGAGGCATTGAGAAAATGCTTCCACTATGGGGACGGATTCCTTTTGTTCAGTCATTATGTAGCTGGAGCTAAGCCGTAGAATGGAATCCCCAAAAGCAAAAAGCTCTGTTTTGCGCTTCAGAGCCTGTTTCCTATTTGTACGTCTCTTGTCCCAAAGAGTAATTTGCTTTATGGTAGATTTTGCGTTCATTTTGGAATGGGTCACCGAGGTCCTGTGCATGGTTTCTGCTACTCTCTAAGAAAGCATTGTGTAATTGTGTAATGTATGTAATCAGGAGATGTAGTATTCCAGATGATAATGAACAATTTGAAAGGGGTAGCTGGAGAAGGCAAAGCAATGCAGGTTGATTCAGAGCATCCGACGATGTGCAGGTGAAAACTTAAAAAGTCCGTGAGGAAGGTCAGTCTCTTAGACAGATTAATTTTAAGCGGGAATCGTCATCACCGCATTCTGGTATTTCTGCGGTTTGGTAAATGGATGTGACTGTTCCAGTGTGATGCCATTTTGATTTGTTCAAAGGCAAAGAAAAAGTAAATTATGCAAGAAAACTAAAAAATGGCGAGGTGCCATTCTTTTCAGAAATTTGGGGTTTTGAAAGAATGGGGTAAGAGTAGTAGTATTCTTAAAGTCATATTAAAAGAACTTTTTCGTAAACCAGCATTTAAAAAATATTTTCGGATGTGGTAAATATAGTAGAATCACAGGAGCTCTCTAATGTATGCATGGTCGCAATCAGCTAAAGGATCAAAGAAGAGCTCTGCTGGAGAAAAGCCAAGGGAAGAGGTCATCGCTGCACGGTACCTCACGACTCAGTGACGGCTGTGGTCACCACAGCGAGCAGCCTGTGGGCGAGGCAGGGCGGGCTCGCTCGGCAGCGCTCGGTGCCTGCAGTGCCGGCAGGAGGCTGCGAGCGCCGCTGTTGACCGAGAGGAGCGAGAGGAAGCTCGGAGCGCTGCAGCCCCGCCCGCTGCGGACCGGCTCGCTCGGTTCCTAGGGGGAGGGGCGGTCTGCCACCGTCCGTGCGGTACGGAACCGTTCTGCAGCGAGGCAGAGAGACTGCCGGCAGCATCCGGGAAGGGTGAGCCGGCTCCAAATCGGCGGAGAGGAGCTGCAGTGTTGCGGGGCCGGCGGTGCCGCGGCGGAGATGTGCGCGGCGGGGAGGCGCTGGGGCCGGCGGCAGCGAGCTCTGCTCTGGGGCGTGCTGCTGTTGGCGTGGGAGGCGGCGTGGGGGCAGCTGCGCTACTCGGTGCCCGAGGAGATGCCCAAGGGCTCGTTCGTGGGCGACGTGGCCAAGGACCTGGGGTTGCAGCTGCCGGCGCTCAGTGACCGCGGTGTCCGCATTGTCTCCGAAGGTAGTACACAGTATTTTGCTCTGCACGGGAAGACGGGACATTTAGTGACGGCGGAGAGGATCGACAGAGAGCAGCTGTGCGAGAGTGTGCAGCAATGCGTGCTGCGCTGTGAGCTGGTAGTGGAGGGGGAAATGCAGGTTTACGGAATCGTGGTGGAAGTCACGGACATTAACGACAACGCGCCGAGCTTCCGAGAGGCAGAAACAGAGCTGAAAATGAGCGAGACGACAGCCCCGGGGTCTCGGTTTCCCCTGGCTGAGGCTCATGACCCGGATTCGGGCCGGAATTCGCTGCAGAGCTACGAGCTGAGCGGCGACGAGCACTTCTCGCTGGCCGTGCAGGCGGGCCCCGGCGGCGATCAGCGTCCCGAGCTGGTGCTGGCGAAGGCGCTGGACCGGGAGGGGGCGGCGTTTCACGAGCTGGTGCTGAGGGCGATCGACGGCGGCGATCCGGCACGGACGGGCACGGCTCGGATCCGCGTGACGGTGCTGGACGCGAACGACAACGCGCCCGTGTTCAGCCAGGCGGAGTACACGATGCGTGTGCCCGAGGACGTGCCCGTGGGCTCTGTCCTCGTCACTGTCACGGCCACCGACGCCGACGAGGGGCTGTACGGATACGTGAAATACTCGCTCAAAAAAATCACACAGAAAGCCTCGCAGATTTTCTATCTGGACAGCGACACGGGAACGATGACACTGTTGCAGAGCCTGGACTTCGAGAAAGGTGATTCCTATGAACTGGAGGTGCAGTCACACGATGGGGGAGGCCTTTTCGACACGACAAAAGTCATGGTTATCGTGACAGACGTCACTGACAACGTACCAGAGATTTCAGTGAGATCGGCACTGAGTGAGATTTCTGAGGACGCCCCATCCGGGACGGTGGTCGCCCTGCTGCACGTGAGGGACCGTGACTCGGGGCCAAATGGAGAGGTGCACTGCTCGGTCGACGCGGGCGTCCCGTTCCGGTTGGAGAAGTCCTATGAGGACTACTACCGTGTGGTGACAGCGAGAGAGCTGGACCGGGAGCAGGTGTCGGAGTACAACGTGACGGTGCGGGCGGCCGACGGCGGGTCGCCGCCGCTGCAGAGCAGCGCGGTGCTGGCGCTGCGGGTGCTGGACGTGAACGACAACGCGCCGGTGTTCGCGCAGGAGCGCTACAGCGCGCGTCTGTCGGAGAACAACGCGGCGGGCGCGCTGGTGCTGACGGTGCGCGCGACGGACGCGGACTGGGGGCAGAACGCGCGCGTGCGGTACCGGCTGTCGGAGGGGCGGGTGCGGGGCGCGCCGCTGTCGTCGTACGTGTCGGTGCAGGCGGAGACGGGCGCGCTGTACGCGCTGCGCTCCTTCGACTACGAGGAGGTGCGCGAGCTGGGGCTGTGGGTGCGCGCGGAGGACGGCGGCGCGCCGGCGCTGAGCAGCAACGTGTCGGTGCGGCTGCTGATCGTGGACGAGAACGACAACGCGCCGCAGGTGCTCTACCCGCCCGCGGCTCCGGCGGGCGCGGTGTCGGGCGGGGGCTGGTCGGGCGTGGAGCTGGCGCCGCGCTCGTCGGAGGCCGGCGCGCTGGTGGCCAAGGTGGTGGCGGTGGACGCGGACGCGGGTCAGAACGCGTGGCTGTCGTACGAGCTGGCCAAGGCGACGGAGCCGGGGCTGTTCCGCGTGGGGCTGCACAGCGGCGAGGTGCGCACGGCGCGCTTGCCGCTGGCCCGCGACGCGGCGCGCCAGAGCCTGGTGGTGGTGGTGAAGGACCACGGGCGGCCGGCGCTGTCGGCCACGGCCACGCTGACCGTGGTGCTGGGCGAGAGCGTGGCCGAGCTGCTGGCCGAGCTGGGCAGCGCGGCCGAGGCGGCGGCGCCGGGCGAGCCGGCCGGCAGCCTGACGCGCTGGCTCGTGCTGGCCGTGGCCGCCGTGTCCTGCCTGTTCGTGGCCTTCCTGCTGCTGCTGCTGGCGCTGCGGCTGCGCCGCTGGCGGCGCGAGCAGCTGCTGGCGGCCGAGAGCGGCGCCCTGCGCGGCGTGCCGGTCTCGCACTTCGTGGGCATCGACGGCGTGCGCGCCTTCCTGCAGTCCTACTCGCACGAGGTGTCGCTCACGGCCGACTCGCGCAAGAGCCAGCTGCGCTTCTCGGGCGGCAGCTGCTGCGACACCCTGCCGGCCCGGCCGCCGCCCGACGAGCCCGCGCCGCTGCTCGGGCAGGAGGATCCTGCCGGCTCCCGCCCCCCGGACCCTGCTGCTCTCCCGGTGAGTTCCTTGGTCCGGATTCCCTACGCGAAATTTCTCTCTTCTACTCCCCTGCCCTTTCCCCTGCCTTGTTCTGTGCACTGTGTAGGGAAGTTTGCTGTCAAGGATAGCAGCTCTTCGTTCATTGACGCGCTGTGTTCTAGTGCTTCTTGCTGCGTGGAGGTAGAGGGGGGATCCGTTCCCAGCTATAGGGGTCATTGGAGAGGTAGTTGTATTGAGGTTGATGTTGGTTTGAAGTTCACGTGGGTCTTTGTGGTTTCATCAGGCCCCAAGTAGTTTTTTTGCCCTGACAGGTGTAATACTCGTGTTCCTTTCAGTATTAGCTCTTCTGAACTGATCTGTTCATTTTTTAGCAAATTGTTTTTCTTTGCTAGTTCAGCAAAGTCTTCCCGACTTCACATTTCCTTGATTCGGGTGCAGTTCTCTATATTGTAATCTCGAGAGCTCTAAGTCTAACTTTTTTGCTCATAGTTTGTACTTTTCTCAGCCTTTACGTGTAAATGGAGGTCAGTAGGAGACGTCTTTGCATTCATCTACCCCTGCAGGGGAATGGGCCGGGCTACAATTGGTCCCTTGATCGTGTCTGTCTGTCAGCTAAGAAGCTGAAGTTGTGACTGTTTGAAAGGCCTGTGTGTGGCTGTATGTGGAGGAGGAAATACAGGAAGAAATGGCAGAGATGTTTTGTTGATATCCTGTCTTTTAAAGCTGAGCTTTGTCAAATGGAGCTGGGTGTGGCTTGGCTGTAAAATGCGTGTCTCAGCAAGAGCCTTGGCGTGGTTGGGAGGGGAGAGATTCAAGGTGCAGAGTTAGATATAAGGGGAGATTGATTGTCCGTATACAGGCATTCACTGACCCAGTCTTTCCTGGGGCTCTGCTCCTCTTTTAGTTTTAGAAATCTGAGGTTTCTTCACAGAAGAGAAGTGAGCAGACAAATGCACCTTCATTTATTCAGAGATATGAAGGTATCTGCGTGAATTTGGTGGTGTAAAAAGAAGTGGTCTGGGACACCGGACGTTATATGTCATGTGTTTGTAAATTAGATGGGTCAAAGAGCACCCTGGATATTGTGAAGGATTGGAGATTTTAGTCCCGGGACCTCGAGGGCCTGTTGATATATGCAAGGGAATGCTTTCTTCCTTTGCTTTTCAGTATCCATCTCTAGTATCATGCAGCGTGAGGTTCTTCTTCCCAAATTATTTAACCAGAAGACATATTCCAGCTGTATGGAAAGCTCATGGAGGCTCTTCCAATGGGTTTGCATGTCATCATAATCGTGCAACTCAATAGCTTAATTATAAACACATGGCAAAGGTCACATGGGACCTGTGGGAAGAGCACTCTGTGTATTCACTGTTTACTAAACACCTGAATTAATTGCCCAGTCTAAGTTACATGATCTAGGAAAGTGTGTTGTGGTCTCTTTTCTGCAGCTGTTTATTTCTTGTCTTGCTCTTTTGATGATCTGAAGATGGGCCTTTATCTCTGACGGTGTGAAAACTCAGATCTATTACACTTGCTGCTCTATTCCATGTAAGCCTTTCAACTTTACAGTTCAAATTTCTGAAAACAAGTTCAAAGTTTTCTTATTTTTTGATACTGCTTTATTCTGATTCAAATGGCCAAGTTGTGGGTTCGGCATTCCTTTGCATTAATGTTGGAGACAGTCACACACTTTCCAAATAGCCCCTGTGCTGAAAAAGCTGCTTTTAAATGATACTTGAATGATTGGTTCTTTAATTGAACTGCTGGTTTTCCTTTGTAACATTTTACATTTGTCAAATTATTGGTATGAGCAGCATAATCCTGGATGTGATTCTTGGGATCTGAGAAGCTATGTGAGCAAGGTTTCTTTTAATGGTGTCGGCGTGCGGATTTAACTCTCCTGATGTGTAATTTTGGACAGGGAGAAGAGCTCCATCTGTCCAGAGCCAGTGGAAGAGGTCGCTGTGGTACAGTTTGAAAGGTCTAAAGGGAAAGTGGAGAAGTTCAGGTTGTCTGAGTCTTTACAGGACAAGGGCTGCAGTTCCAAAGTTTTGCCATTTTTTTGTCACCCAATTCATTTTCTATGATTGGGGTCTACGGTGTGAGCTCCTGTGTGAGCCTCCTGTGTACTTGTTACAAACCTTTTAGTTTCCTACTACGATAACACAATCTGAAAGACAAAACTATGATTTACACACTTCTGGTGGTTTCCCATTCTTGTCTTGTTTGGATGGTTGCTTTTCTTTTTGGATGTATTTTGGTCTCGATTTTGGTTTAGTGTTTTTGTTCTGTCAGGGGGTAAAGCTGTTCCTCATTGTGCCTGGCAATCTTGCACACATCAAAATATGTCTTATAATTATCCAGCAGTGAGAACAGTTTTCATGCATACCTTGAAAGTATGATAAGTATGTTTCCCTAGGATGGAAAAGTTTTCCCTGTGGCCAACACACAGCCAAAAATTTTGCATATATTGAAGGTTTCTTGAGAGTTTTAAGTACGCTTTCTCTGAGGTCTTGGTTTACTGGAAGGTCGTGGTTAATTTTAGCAATTCTGGTCAGTACTTTTGAATTTGACACTGTGAGTGTTGTTTTTCACCAAATACTTACTTTAGCCACCTAGGACACAATTCTGTGTGTGACGAAAATTAAGGAAAAGCAAAAAGAGAATCTGCTGTAGTTTCTCAGAAGACTGAGCTTGAGAAATAGGCACATTAGAAGCTGTTTAAAATGATGTTTTCATAATTGTGCAAAGTGAGCAGGACACATAGTGGAAAAAACTGGCTGAGAGATGATGACTAATTCTTAAAATGAACCTCCCTGTTATGTAAACCAGAGTAAGTCTTTAGGACCACACTTGCAGCTTGAGACCTCAACGACTTCGAAGTTCTTTTAGGAAAGAATTTCAGTGCTGTAGTAGAGACCTGGAAGACTTCCTGGTGAGCATCTCTGATAACCTCTGTCTTCTAATGCTTCCTCACCTTGGTTATCTGATTTATGCGTTGTTGGGGTTTCTTTCCTTGCTTTACTGTATATGTGGGTTTACTTCTCAGCACAGCCTCCTTTAGAAATGTATCATATGTTAGTGGATATTGCTTCAGTGGGAGTGAAAGGCAGGAGATGTGCGAGTGACTTTGTGTTCTGTTATTGTTGGGAGAAATAGATGTGTATGACCTTAGTAGAAGTCGCATCTCTGTGGAACAGTACATGTGGTAAAAGAGAGGACATTTCCCCAAACCTCTAGTTTTATGAGCCATTCTCCGCTGGATGACTGCTAATCTTTGAGTTTGGTTGTTTATCATTCATGTGCTTTAGAATTCTTCCGTTTCTTCTCAGAATGGTGCTGAGCAAATAAATGTACCTCCCTTCTCGGTATGATTATAGTGCATTATCATCTCATGACAAATTTTATTAATGATGAAATGGTCACAAGCGGAGCTGCTGGTTGCATAGCATTGCAGAGAAGACAGGAGCGGGGTGTGTGAGGCTATAGAAGAATTTGGTTATTTCCTTGCTTACCATGTCATTGATAACACAAGCTTGCACCTGATGGAGTGCCATGCAATTTGAGTTGCTTCTGTAGAGTGAGATCTACAAAATATTATTGCACTTCATCTGTTCATTTCTATGTGTTTCTAACTCTTGCATTGTTTGTTGTCATGAGCTCAACCTCAGGGTCTCTGATCTGATGTGGAAGGTCACATCTATTCCAGTTCTCTGTGTGTGGGTGCAGTTATTGTGATGTTTACAGCTGTAAAGAGGAAGGGTTTCCTAAGCACGTGTGCTCACCCAGGCAGAGCTGTCTGGAGCATAATAATGCAAAAGCCTCTCTGCTGCAGTCTTCAAAGTGCAGAGTGGCCACACAGTTCAGGCAAGGTTTTCGTGATAAGAACAGGGACCAGTGGACGAATGTGCGCAGAGTGTCCCCCAGAACATGCAGCCAGTCGACTGCAGGCTGTTAAATGGATGAGGAACTGGCTGGATGGCTGCATCCAAAGTGTTAGTCAGTGGTTCAATGTCCAGGTGGAAACCAGTCCCTCAAGGGTCCATACTGGGACCAATAGTATTTAGGTATCTTCATAAACAATGGGATTTAGCACACCCTTGGCAAATTTGCAGATGACACAGTGCTAAATTGATAGGGAGGGCAACTAGAGGGACCTTGATAGGCTGGAGAAGTCGGCTTGTACAGATATCAGGAAGGCCAAGTACAAGGTCCTGCACCTGGGTCAGGGTAAATCTCAGTTTAAATAGAAAGTGTGGGATTGGGGAGAACCTTGTAGAACCGTGTAGAATATGGGGGTACCAGTGAATGACAAATGAGATATGAGCAGGCAATGTGCACTTGCTGCCTGGAAAGTGAGTCTCCTTGGCTCCAAAACAAGTAGTGTGGCCAGCAGGATGAGGTGGAATGTTCTCCTCCTCTGCACTTCTTTCACCACAAAATTGTCAAAGGACTGGATGATCTCTGCCATGAAGAAGGTCTGACAAATTTCAGGTCCTGCAACCTGAGAAAACTGGGTTTTGCATAGAAGTTATTTCAATTCTTTAATTCATGAAGTGCTTATAAGAAAGATTTAGAGACATTTTTGCAGGGTCTGCAATGACAACAAAAGGGACAATGGATTTAAACTAAAAGATGATAGGTTTTGATAAGACAAAATGGTTTATAATGAGGGTCATGAGACACTGCAACACATTACCCAGAGACGTTATGGATGTGCCACCACTGGAAGTGTACAAGGGCAGGTTGGATGGGCCTTGGAGTGACTTAGTCTACTGTATGATGTCCCTGTCAATGGCAGAGTGGTGAATTCAATTACTTTCACATGTCCCAGCCAACCCAAACCAGTATTTAGTTCTATGAAAGACACAATGCGTGTTTACAATTTCTCAGTGTAAGCCCCTCAAATATGGCAATGAAAAAGAAGGTACTTCTGTGAATCAGAAAGAAGGCAGGAAATGTTATTCTTAGCATGAAGGTATAAACTTTTTTTGGGCTGATATGTTTCTCTGTTTAATTTGACCCAGGTAGGAAAGGAGAATTAAAAATACCCGAGAGAGTGCTAAAAAGTGCTTAAATCCTTCCACAGCTATATTATGATTTCCTCCACATATACTTGTCCAGGATTTTTTTTTTTTAAGAGAACCTGTTTTCCTGTCCTTAACGCTGACATGAGTGTTTGCTTCGGAGTATTTACTGCCACTCAAGGAGAAGACCTAAGCGTAATAGACAGCGTCTTTCACTTTAGAGTAACACCAAGCAGGAGTTCCTCCGCTTGCTGATTGCAGTTTAAGAGAGACCCCAGATGCGGTGCAACCCCTGAGCCCCGCCCAGAGCCGGGTCCCCTTGAGCGCGGCCATCCGGCGGCTGCAGTGGCGTCGCGGAACCTCGGGGTGCCGCTGTTGGCCGCCGCCGAGCGCCGCTGGAGCCGCCGCCGCCGCCGCCGCAGCGTCCTGCCCCCGCAGGCTGCTCGCTCTCCCGGCGCCGGCCAGAGCGGCAGCGGAACGGGCAGCAGCAGCAGGAGCGGCGAGAGGCGGCGCTTGGCGGGGAGCAGCGGCGTCCGAGGCGGCCAGAGCAGGCTCGCTGCCTTTCAGCGGCCCCTGCGCTGTGTGGCGAGAGCGGCTGGAAGGGAGGCCGGGCAGCGTCAGGAGGCAGGAGCGCGGCGAGCGCTGTCGGCAGAGAATGGCGGTGAGGCGGCGGCAGAGGCGCGGGCCGGGCTGTGGGCGAGCGCTGCTGGGCGCGGTGCTGCTGTGCCTGTGGTGGCGGGCGGCGGCGGAGCGGGTCCGCTACGCCATCGCCGAGGAGCTGGGCAGAGGCTCGCTCGTGGGGCCGCTGGCGCGGGACCTGGGGCTCAGCGCGGACGAGCTGCCGGCGCGCAAGCTGCGGCTGAGCGAGGAGAAGCAATACTTCACGGTGAATGAGGAAAACGGGAACCTGTACGTGAACGAGAGGCTGGACCGGGAGGAGATGTGCGGCGAGTCGGCGTCCTGCTCTGTCAGCTTCGAGGCGCTGGTGCACAACCCGCTCAACATTTTCCATGTCGAGGTTGCCATTGAGGACGTGAATGACAACTCCCCAGCTTTCAGCAAGGCTGCTCTGGACCTCGAGATTGGTGAATGGACGCTTCCCGGTGCTCGTTTTCCCCTGGAGACGGCCCGAGATGAGGACGCAGGAAGCAACTCGCTGCTGACTTATCAGCTCACAAGCAACCCCTCTTTCTCCCTGGCCGTGACGGAGAATCCCGACGGAAGCAAGCAGCCGGAATTAGTTCTGGAGAGAGCATTGGACCGGGAGAAGCAAAGCTGCTTTGAGTTGGTGATGACGGCAGTGGATGGTGGGGACCCCGCAATGTCCGGGACTGTCCAGGTTCGCATAAACGTGACAGACGCAAATGACAACCCACCCGTGTTCAGCAAAAAGGTCTACGAGGCACGAGCGGTGGAGAATCTTCCAGTGGGTTCGCTGGTGCTGCAGGTGCGGGCGACAGATGCGGACACAGGCTCCAACGGGCGGGTCTCCTATTCCTTTGGCAACGTCCCGGACAGCATCCGCTCTTTGTTCACTATCGACAGCGAGAGTGGCGAGGTCAGGACGGTGGGTCCCCTCGATTTCGAGGAAAAAAATAAATACATCTTCGGCCTTGAGGCGACTGACGGAGGCGGGTTAACGGCTCACTGCAAGGCTGAAATAGATATCACAGACGAGAATGACAACGCGCCCGAAATCACAATGCTCTCGCTGTCGAGTCCTGTGCCCGAGGACGCGCCGGCAGGCACCGTGGTGGCCCTGCTGAA
>VZRV01010951.1:0-25386 GCA_013398115.1 Falcunculus frontatus | reverse complement strand
GGGGAGGCCAACAGGGCAATAGGGGAAACAGAAGCGGGGTAATTTCCATAACAGAACAGGATATTCCGAGAGAGGCCTTTTTAGTTCCTTTAACCTGGGGAGCATTTCTCTACTTAGGGCACCTTTTCTCCAGGGGGTTTTTACAATCCCTGGTGCCATGGCTCACTGTCCG
Organism: Falcunculus frontatus; assembly: GCA_013398115.1. Lineage (NCBI taxonomy): Eukaryota > Metazoa > Chordata > Aves > Passeriformes > Falcunculus > Falcunculus frontatus. The sequence continues at coordinate 25,214 of VZRV01010951.1, read as the reverse complement.
CCACAGGATACAAATTAAAAGAGGGGAAATTTAGGCTGGATATTAGGAAAAAAATTATTGCTGAGAGGGGAATGAGGCACTGTAACAAGTTGTCCAGGGAGGCCGTGGTTCTCCCGAACCTGGCAGTGTTCCAGGCCAGGTTGGATAAGGCCTCAAGCCACCTGGTCTAGTGGGAGATGTCCCTGCGCATTGCAGGGGAAGTTGGGACTAGATGATGTTTACGATCCCTTGCAACCCTTAACATTCTATAATTCAATGATTCTATGATTCTGTGATTATTTACATTTTTTAAAACGCACTAATAGTCAAGTGCAAAGAGAAAAAAAAAGACTACTGAAAATGCCCAAATTAAAAGCAACCAATATATTCAAATACATAGGCATAATGTAGAAGCTTAGCAAAGCAAAGTGCATACAAGAGATGAGAGTTCATAAAACATATGAGGCTGCATTGGTTCACTGCTGAAAATGTGCATTTTAAAAGTTCATATGAGTTAAAAAATCCAGACACTGTTCTACCATCCTGGATTCAAAATATTCACATAGGAGAAAATTATGCCATGAGACTGAAAGTCGGGGCTCTGATTCAACTGGTTTTAACATATTAAGTGCTGAATAAAAACTTCAGTGAGCTCTGCCTGCGCAGAAAGTGACTGAGCAGCCCCTGATGTATGAAAAGGTAAATCATAGGACTCTAGAACTGCTGTGTAGAGAACTCTATTATTGTTGGAGAAAATAATAATTTTTTGTTCTTGACAGTTCTGTAAACAGTGTAACTACATCCAGCTCTTTCTCCAAATATGGTTTTCAGTTCAACAGCAGATGATAAAAAGTAAGGGTTGCCTGAAAGGCTTTGCAACAAGTACATATGATGCTTTTAAGAAGAGGTGTATTCCTGACTGAGGCATACGACAGCAGGGGGCAAACAACCAAATATTTTTAAAAAGGCAGTTTCAATAACTATTCAAGGCTCTCCTGAGAGACTGTATTTCTTTGTAGTGAAAAACAGGCTGAAAGTCTTAAAAGGGCTTTTGCAAGTGTCATGTTAATTTTTGCTTTCAGTTCAATCAAATCTATTTTTTAAATATCTTCTATTATTGTATTTTAAAACTTTTCTTTCCAGTCCCCAGTCAAGAGAAGAAACATAGAGAACTTAACAAGTGCTATTTACATTATAAACTATCCATTTTAGACTAATTAATTGGATTTGCCACTCAATTAATTATTATGTTATGGTGGTGGTTAGGCTTTCCAACTCATCATAGGGAAAGTTTTTAAATGAAAAGATTGTGTCTTTAAACAGATTCGGAGCCTAAATATAAAATATAATCTACCTTAATCTCTTCTACTTACTAACATTTGGAGAGACAAATTGAATGAGAAAATTACTAATTACACTTGGCTGTTATGAGAGCCTATGTCAAGAAAAAGGATGGCTCAGTGGTTATAGTGTTAAAATGAAGACTGGAAGAGTTCTGTTCTCTCAGCTGCTTTAAATAAACTATTTCAGTTCCCTGTTGGAAAAAAAGCGCATCCATTTACCTTCAACCCTCCTTTGTCTCCAGAAGATTTGAGAAATGAGCTGACACTAGAACCTCTGGAAAAAGAAACACACTTCATTTTCCTATTTAACTGGAGAGGTCACTAAGTACATAGATACAAAAAAACCAGTATAAACCCATTCCAAAATGAAACAAGGAAGAACAGAGCGAAGGGGGCAGTAATTCTTCTCTGTTTTAGAAGACCATTCAGTATAAGATAATCCAAAGAGAACAAAATTAGTAAAGCAGGTATCTCAATCAACAAGAGAAAAGCAGGTAATAATGGACTTTATCAAAACCAATTGTGCCTCATTGCAGTGCCATTGACAGGAGGTAGCTCTTCCCAATAACACTACTGAGAGGGACCAATTTGATTTTTATTTATGCCTCAACATATGTTATATTCTTATAAAGGCTGTACATGTGCTGGCAGCCCTGTGCCAAGGAGGCTTTGCCTGGCAGCCAGTCAAGGCACAGGAATCTTCCACGAGCAGACTGCAAGTGACCCTCCCCCGACGAGCCCGTGAGACAGATACCTCGGATGCCCGGGAAATCGGGCTGGGGGAGGAGCCTTAGCACAAAACCAGTTAACTGCAACACGACAGGCATTTTTGCTTTGGGTTGCTTGGAGGGATCGGGGCTTGCTCGTAGGGTCAGGTTGATAGCATAGGGATAAAACATGTCTAAAAATTCGTGGTAGCTAAAGTAGGCCTTGGGAATGGGAGTGGGCATTGTCTTTGCTAAAATCATGTGAACCTGCACCTATGTGCCCACCTGTATGGTAGATGATAAAGTTAAATGCGATGATTGCTTAGTAATTAAATATCATTAAAAATAATTGTTTAATCGCAACAAGAATCATGAGAAAGGAACAAAATCATGAGAAATGTTGTGTGAAGGGGGCTTAAAACTCATGCTCGGGTGAAATCAATATACACAATAGAACAATATTAAGTGAATGATTAACATATGATTATACAACAGTTATGTAAGGAAACGGTATAAAATGTATCCGTCTCGAATCCATGTCGGAGTCAGATTTGGGTCTGTATCCCTGATTCCCAGAGCTCTTCAATAAAAGCACCTGCATATTATCATACAGTGATTATGTGTTTCTACGCTAACAAGTTTGGCCCTTTTTCCCCCGCCCTCGCTTTTCTCCCCAGTGGTCCTGTCTCCTGCCCGTGCCTCCTTCACCCTGCTTCACCGTCTCCGTGAACCAGCTCGTCACCGCGACGACCTCGTTTTCTGCTGCCTCCCGGACGGAGCCGTCGCCGCCGCGCACAGCACGAGTCCGCCTGCAGCCGCCGCCGTTGTCCGCAGCCGCGATCGTAGCCATCCGCACCCAGCCGCGATCGCAGCCGCTCGTACCCAGCCGCGATCGCTGCCATCCGCAGCCAGCCGCGATCGCAGCCATCCGCACCCAGCCGCGATCGCAGCCATCCGCACCCAGCCGCGATCGCAGCCATCCGCACCCAGCCGCGATCGCTGCCATCCGCAGCCAGCCGCGATCGCAGCCATCCGCACCCAGCCGCGATCGCAGCCATCCGCACCCAGCCGCGATCGCAGCCATCCGCACCCAGCCGCGATCGCTGCCATCCGCAGCCAGCCGCCGCCGCCGCCAGAGGCACGCTGCCGCCGCCGCTTGGAAAATCGCGCCCAGCCCGCCACGAGTTCCGCAGGCGCACCGCGGCTCACAGCTGACACGCTCCGTCTGCTGAGCCGACGCTGACGGAGAGTTGGGGTCCTTGTGGTAACGCTGTCCCTGTCTTCTGTTTCTTTCCCTCTCTCTCCCTTTTCCCCTCTCTGCTCCTTTTCTATTCCCCTTTAGTAATACTTACCCTTTTCCTGTCAATAAATAGTTTTCAGATATAGTATTGCCGCGTTTGCACTTTATTTTTCACCCGAGAAATCTATCAAAAGAATTCCCAACAACTCCCTTTATATAGCGGAACGGGACTGTAATAAATAGGTAAGCCCAATTTAAGATAAAACATGTATAAAACTTTATTTCATGTCCGAGAGTTCGAACACACAAAGCCACGATCGAAAAGGAGACAGTGCCAAGCCCGGGGTTGGAACTGGGTGAACACAGATCTGACCTCTATCGCATCAGACCTCCCTCTGTTCACAACAGCTATCTCCACTAGCTTGTTTACATACAGTTTTTGCCCGTAAAGTCCAGATCTTAGGTATTATTTTTGTTAACCAACATATTCATGGACTCTGCCATTCATGGAACTGGGGTGCACAAAGCACATCCTGGGCTTGATTGTTCCCTCATCACCAGGGGTTGTTATCTGATGGTCCATGATGTTCCTTATCTTGGTCCTCAATCCGGCCGTTAGCACCTGAGCTGGGAGGGGATCTTCGGAGATGATCTAATCGGTGTGGCCGAGGAGGTCTTCTCGGAAATGCATTCAGCTCAATGCTTTCTTGATTAGTCGTTGTACTCTGTAGCTCCGTTTTTGGAATGCAAATTTGCTCCCTGGCTGAGGTTACAATTTTCCCTAGGCAGGTTTGGCTTAAAAAACTGGTTACAACTTAACTTAGTACATATTTCGATTATTACATATTTGAGCACGAATTTCCCGCTTTTATTTATAACAGGACGACTACTCACAGGATGTTTGGCAAGTCTTGATTAGCAAAAAGTCATTAACACTAGAACAATAAATTTATCAATACAACTCTTATTTTTGAATCATAAATCAGAAACACTAAGGGTTATCTAGAAAAAGATGGCATATTATTAAAAAATAGAGATTAACCTAGAGATGTTTATAGGAGTCTCTTGATCAAGGCCTTGCTGCTTACTGAAGTACTTCACAAAGAAATTGTGGGGTTTTTTTGTTGTTCTTTGAGTTCTTTTAATAGTTGAAAATTGAGCCTGCTCAGCCTTGAGAAGACATGACTGAGAGGATACTTCATCAATGTAAAGTGTCTAAAGGGACAGTGCCAAGAGGATGGAGCCAGGCTCTGCTCAGTGGTGCCAGCCAGTAGGACAAGAGGCAACGGCAAGACGCTGATGCACAAGAAGTTCCACCTCAATACTGATTCGCCCCAAACTGGGCCAAGAGAAACTTCTGAGACAAGGTCCAATAAGCAGGTATTTGCTTTATTCAGCGCGCTGGGGGTGCGGGGATCGCTCCTCCAAATACGCACACACCCCTGGCACACAGCAGTTTACAACATATGGTTGCAATTTATGCATATTCATTGTTCTCCCTAGAAAAGGTGTGGTTATGCCAACTATTTTTCAGAACTCGTTATTATCATTAGCATACCCGGAGCACAGGCGCAGTGCTCCCTGGTGGTCACGCTGAGGAAGGCTCGGTGGTTGTTTTGATGAAGGCCGAATGTCTTCCTCTCTTTGCACTTTTCACCTTTCTCTCCTAGGCATGCACAGTCTCTTGATAGCTGTTTCAGCATTTTCTTCACTGGATCTAGCAAGCTTTGTTCCTTATCTCTTGCCAAGTTATTCAGCTAGCTTCTACATTGGTTACCATGTATCTTATTCTAGCCTCGGTATACCCAAGCATGACCAAGTATAATGATTTTAACCCTTTCATTACAAGCAAAAAGCTTTACTGTTCAGGTGACTGTGAGAGACTCTAAGGATTGCTGCCTCAAGACATTTTGGGTGTGTGGGGAAGGGTCAGGTCGGGCCTTGCCCCGGTGAGGCGATGCCCTGACTTATACACACACCCCCCCACCTCCACGGGCCCTGTATCCCAGTGGCTGCCAATCCCTGGCACACCAGAAGCATTACTCCACACCTGCCCCTGGAGCCCCTAATCTAGATCCAGAGTGACCAGATGACCGTAATTCCCACCTAGGGTAAGGGCCCAGGAAGGCCAAGGAGTATTTAAAGCAGAACAGGAGGCAAGAACAAGTGTCGTCCCATCTCCTCTTAGAATTTTCATGGCCTGAACATCACTGGAAGTGGCAGTTATGTCTGTTCTTTTCTATATCTTTTCTGTCTTTCTCTTCTAATTCCCTCTTCCTGGAATTTTTGAGTAACTTTAAAATCAAACAGCGTTGGAGTTTGCTAAGTCCGATGGGCTAAGTTAATGCACTGGGAGGAGCTTTACGTTGATTGAACGCTGCTCTGAATCTTTTGCCAAAGTTTTTGATTTTCTAAAGTTGCCAGTAAACTTTTTTGTTGTTTTTAAGCTTTTGAGGGTATCATGTTGGTATTTCTTCAGTCCATATAACTACGAGTACATGAAAAATCGTAAGCCCTTTTAAGTGTCTCGTGGAGCAAGAAACCGCGTGGTTTTGGCACAGTGAACTGGATACTTCAGAGGTTGCAAAGAGGTATTTTAATTGGAGATAACTGCTTGTTGCAGAATGAAAGAGAAATTAATTTTCAGTAAAAAGGGACACTGTCCAGCAGAAAGGTCATGGAATCGTGATCCATTGTGCCCTCCACCAGTAGAATTGTGAAAAGCTTATAAAGCTTGTCAAGCCTGAAACAGAGAGGTGGGCTGAGAAAAACTGGCAAAATCCAGTTAGTTGCAGAGAAAACCCAAACTTTGGAAAAAGAAAAGGGGAAGAGCCCTAATAAGGAAAAAGGCCTGGTATCTATGTGGGTGGAAGCTGAACTCAGAGAGAAATACATTGCTGAGCAGAAACAGAAAAATCTGATTGAGTTGCAAATTGCCTTGGAGGCTGAAACAATAGCTTACCTCAGGGCAGAACAAGGGAATGCCCAGAAAACGCTATTCTGAAACCTGAGAAACCAGTTAAACAAGCTTGTCCAGAGCCAGAGAGCTTTGGAGTTGCAAATTCACACTGCTGGGGAAGGTGTGGAGGATGAACCAGGGTTTACCAGCCTTGGGGAAGAGTTGGGCCTCCCCAGACATGATGTCACCCCCCTCAGACCTTGGGAGGAAAAGCTAAACCCCACCTCAAACCCTAAATTCGACCCACTTGGGGTCAAAATGATGGAAGTGTATAAGCAAGCAATAGAAGTATGAGACAAAAAAAATCAGTCCCTTCCAATATGAGTTCCAGAGAAGTTCAAGCAAAATAATTAAGGGCCAGGTTCAAAGAAAATCAATAGAGCAGGATACTGAGCGAAGAAAAACATAAAGAGCACTGTGGATGAAAAGAAATTTTTATGGGAAGTTTTTATTCAAAGGGACATTGAATATCTACCTTGGGTTATTAAGAAGACTGCCCATGGAGCTGGAAGTGGTCAGATGCTGAAAACTACTCAGATGAAGCACCACATACGCTTGTTTTCTCACTTATCCACTTATGAGTGGTTTTCAATTGATTCTGCTGGAAAAGAATTTTGAGGGAGTGAAGTCTGTCTGAGTCAGTACACCCACTTTTGTAATTTCCCAGAGTGGGATAAATTGTCATCCAAAGCCTTGCCTAGAGAATTTTTTGTCTAAACACCCCCATTCTCTTTCTGTTGTCCAATTTTGGTAGCCCACTTAGAAAAGTCGTATGTAGTATTTTGTGCACTTAGGAAAACAATCATGACCCATTGCACATTGGCATGAAACTGTGATCACTGTCCTTAAGGTCAACTGGTATGCCAAAGATAAACCAGGACACTTTTGAAAGTCTCATATAAAGATTTCCCTCAAAAAGTATTCAGATGGTCAGCATGTGTTAAAATGTAGGTTACGTTGGCTACTTAGATGGAAATATTTATGTATATGGTAATATTAAATATTATGGTAATATTAAAATTAGCTCATACACATGGGCTAATCACAGCTCCCTAACCTGAATCTCTAAAAAGGTTACATCTATCTTTTCTGTTTAGCTGAGCTGGATATTCTCCTCTCCCCACCACAATTTAGCATCAGTAATAGAGGCTGTGCAGCCACGCATCAAGACAGATCAGTGTGCTGATCCTCAAGAAAACAAAAGTTTTCTTTTTCTGGCTCAGTTCAGACTCAGGCAACTGAGTGAACTCTCCACACACGGTGTATCCACATACTCACTAAAGCTGATGCAAAGTAGGGGAGAAGTCTGTCTCTGTCCCTGATGGAATGGCCTTAAAGCAGAAGGGCCTTCTGACTGTTTCTGTAGACATTCAGCTGGTGTAAGTTTAATGTAGACATCTCCTCACTAACATGATGTAAAAAATTAATTTATTCCTCCAAATTAAACATAACAGAGCATAAAAATCCTTCTCAATGAAGTTGAATCATTATTTTATTCTTCTCCTAGAGTCTAGAAAAAGGTAAAGAAAATGGTAAGAACACTGTTAGGCTCATTTGAAGGGGTGCAGCATTCAATCAGCTTACCAAAGAAAGTTGCATCTTGCGTCCCGCTTGTCTGAAATTTAAAAATAGCTCAAAAATATGTATGAAATACCTGTGGTGCTATTAGAAAGAGACACCAGAAGAAAGAAAGAGACAGCAGTGACCATATATGCTAAATGGCGTAGAGATAATTTTATTAGAAGATCTACAGACAGGAAAAAAGTAATCATAGATAAAGCACCTTAGAGTCTTGTAAATTGAAAATGTCGAGGAAAATGTTTTAATTATCACTTCAGCATTTTTATGGCATCTTTTCTCAGCACCCTGAGAAAAGCATTTATTTCCACTATTTTATGCAAATTGTCTGTGCTACAACAACAAAAAATCTGATCAGGCATGGAAAGCCCAATACCATAGATAAGATTTTAAAGTTAAAACATGGTTGGACACAAAACAAAAAAAAAGACTAAAACAAAGAGATGAAACCTAAAATGAAGCCATTACACCACTATAATTAAAACTGTAAGCTTTTTTTATTCATGTCTTGCATGCATAATTCAGAAAAATCTCAGTGCAATATGGAAGCATTCAGTGTGTAGGATTTGGAAACACTGGCTTTGGTCTATAAAAGTCTGATAATAGATGTTGTTTTAGAGGGGCTGAGAGATAGAAAATCGAGAAATATCTCTCTGAAACAAAATAATCCTGTGAGAGACAACCTGCAATGTGTGGTTTTGTTTGCTGGATGTTACATAAACAGTATGTTTTCTTAAATAGCAGAACAAATACAGTGTTTCAATAGGCAGCACTACTTTGAGATTATAGAAAAAGAAATACAATCAAATAAAATATTCATCAGAAAGAAACTACCTGGCTAGAAAATTTAATACCTGGATAAATGGATGGTTCTTTTCAACTCAATCAGAACCAGACAGTATGTTTGCAAGGCACGTCTCCTTGACTAGTACTAGATCCATCCTCCAGTAATGGAGTCTGTAGCATAGGCCCGTAGTCTCTGAATAATTTATTTATTCACTTAGGTAACAACTTACTCATTAGAACAGCTCTTAGCAAGCTGAATAATGTAGAGTTTTGTAAATGTGGTGCAGAGTCATTGTGTAAGGCATTTGTACAGTCTGAGAGCTCTGTACTGTCACATTAGGGATTCACTGCAGAGCTGGCTCTTAAGGCAATTGTGGGAGCAGTGTTGGGCTTCTTCCTAGTCTGGGTTTCTTCTAGGCTAAGAAATGCCTTCTAGTTGCTAGTATTTTACAATTCGAGATATTTGCCTTTTCTTGCTTCTCCCTTTATTCCTTTTGCTGTTATGCATAATAATTTCCCCTTGTATCTCACCTGTTGATGTGATTACCCTTTGCACCCATTCAGGATAGAATTTAAAATTGTATTGATTTTGAAAATTCACAAACTCTTTTAATTTCCTGAATATTATGAGCTGGAAATATGACATCAGACTTCAAGTATTTGTAAAAAGTGTGAGCTCCCCCCATTCTCCATATTTGGCTTCCATCTAAGTAATTTATAATTTCATCCAGATTCTGTGGTTAAAATCTATTTGGTTTGGACCACGGGGGAAAAACCGCAAAATATATTTGTGTTTAAATAAATATATATACTTTTTAATTAAAACACTCATAATGTAACAGTTGCCTCCTGTTAAACATGTTTATCTTATATAAACTGTATAGTTATGTGTTAGAAGTAAAGATTTAAAGTCTTTATATACACCAAGAAAGCTGCCTTTTTCCTATGAGAAATATCAATTAATAAAACTCAGTGGATAATAAGCCCTAGGACTGTAGCAACAAAGAACATAGAAGTTTAGGGAAATAAGTACATAAATCTGTTGGCATGGCAACAGAATCCTCATTCCATTTTCAAGAGTTCCTTGATGAAAACTAAACTGCCTAAACAACACCAAAAATTATGTTTAGACTCATTGGCTCACATAAATATACAAAAATTACCATGGTGTCTATGCAGTCTGCTTTAAATCAAGATACTTAGCTGCGATAAGAATACTGAAAGCTTCTCTGGAAAAAAAATATCGAAACAACAATAACAACAACAAAAATCCAGTACTTTATACTTCCATGTGGTAAGGGAACACCAACTCAAAAATCAACAGCTTCACTGATTTCAAAAGAATCTAACACACTGAAGACATTACAGAAGGTATTTTCTTTCACTTTAGTATCCATGAATTTGACACTGCTGCCTATCACTTTGTGCCTCTCTTAGCCAAATACTTCTGGATGCATAAGTCCACGCACATAAATATTTACTTTTCTTGGACTTTCCAGTACTACTTGAATTCAGTCGGTCTTACATACAAGTACAGCCAGATTCTTTACGAAAAGCACTTCTCATGATGTCATATTGGCTAATATTAAATCATGAGGCTAATATTAAAAATGTTTCCCCTGCATTAAACTGTAGTTCAGTGATAAACAGCACCATTTGTTCCTGGAAAAGTATCCCATCTTTCCTGGGATTTGCCAGCCAAAACCCCCAAATATTTGATCAAGGTCTGTAATGAAATGTCTGTAACAGTAAGTGAACCATCAGTTGGAGCATAACAGAGCCAGGAGCACCAGTAAAAACGTATTTTCAGTACCCTCGGATACATTCAGCAAGTCTCATAAAGGTCAATATCTTTGAGTGGAATCCTTAATGACAGCAGTTAAGTTCAGTCAAAAGGCAACTCAATAGCAAGAGCAAAAACTTTACCTCACAACTGTATCAAATACGTATCTTCACTCTTCCTCATAAATGTTATTAAAAAATAGCACCCCATGCAATATTCTGGAAAGCTCATGAAATCTAATTTATATTGGACCAGGAGTAAACTCAAGGGATTGCACAGAGAACATCCTTCCCTAAGCACCTCCACAAGTCATCATTGCACCATGTATTATCGAGGAAAAAATAGTTCTGGACACAAAAAATGTACCTTTAAGAAAACACACAAAGTAACCTTGGGCAGCTGACATGCATGTGACACACAGACCTCTGTTGCTTTCATTCTACCTCTTCTTCAAGAGCAGAGAAACAGCTTTTCTTGCCTCGATTGGTCTTTAACCATAACTTAAGTGTTATTCTTTAAACAGACGGATTCTAGATTATAAATGCATTTAATGTGCATGAGTATTTCTGTAATCTATTAAATAACACACTAACTACTCATTAATATATTTGAAGTTCTCTTCAAATAATGGTTAAAGAGAAGCCTCAGGCTCAGATAAGAAATGACAAATCTTTCTGTAACACAAGAACTTGAATATTGTGCAAAGTTCTGGTAATGTTTTCACCTCTTCATCTTAGCTAGCCACAGATTCATTCAACCACCATTAGTGTTCTGTTTATCAGCTACTAATAATGTTCAGATTCAAGATACTCCTAAATTCTGAGTGAGTCTTGAACAATACCTGTTTTGGTATGAATCTGTCAAAACTTGAATTCATAATTCTCAGTTTCCTCCCACTGCCTCCTAACTATAATTATTTCTAAGTCTGGATTTTTCTCAGTCTTCAGTGCTAACCCAATGCAACAAGAACAGAATTAGGATGCAGTTTTCCATTATTTTTCAGTATTCAACATATAAACACTTTATTGACAAGAAAAAAATCATATATCTTATATAGTCTCTTGCAGCAGACTCAGAATCTGTTGCATCTCTTTGCATCACATGCAGTCCTCCGGTGCAAGGCTTCAGGAATGAGTCTGGGGAGCATTTTGGGGGGTCTTTGACGGATTCTGACACCCCCTCAGCTGCCTCTCATGTGAATGTCCCATGGATGTGGCCTTCCTGGGGTTGGGGGTTCCATAGCTGGGTCAGTTTGTGTAAGGGGGGATGGGTGTTCAGTGCTTCTGACCAGAGGTTACCCCACACACCTGAAACCTCCTCCACCCCCTCCTCGGCCGAGGAGAGTCTGTGTAAACCTGGCCTCTGTGGGCTGTGGTTTCCCCCCCACAAAACCCAGCCAGGGATGACTCTCTGCTGTGTTTGGCTTTCTTGTGGATGCATTCCATTCCCTCAGTTTTGTTTGTTTCTCCCTACACCTGAGACGACTGAACAAGAGTGTCCCCTTTATCTTACCTAGGTGGCTTCACTCACAGTCCAAAGTTCCAGTCAGGCATCTTCAAGGAGGGGTGGGATTCTGTGGGTGTAGCTTCTTTATACAGTTTTTGCTACAATGGGCAAAACTCCTTCAAACAGTGCTGAAAGCATGAACCATTTCAGTCTCTGACAGAGAGGAGGGGGATGGTTGTTGAAAAAGGTTGCAGGCAGACTGATCAATTTTCTTTTTTGGAACAATGAAACAGCTTAAAAATATCATTCTTTTCTATTCCAGAATTCAGTCATCACACCTATTTGCTGTAGGCTGCTAATCAATCTTAGTTTTTCAGTGTATTTTTGAAAAACCTTGGATCACCTTTAGAAAATCTAAGAGCAATGGCATATATTTTGAGACAGTTTGCCCAGCAGGCCACCCTGGGAGCCCTGTGAATCAGGGGTCTGCTGAGCACACAGATGTCTTGCAGTTTCTGAAAACAACAGTATTTTGGTGTCATAATGAGACCCAAACCCCTCTGAAAATCTGCTTTTCTTGCCACAGGTTGAGATCAACAAGGTTTAAAGAACCTTCTATCAGCATTCTTTTATCCATTCATAGCCCTCTGTTATCCTTCTTGGCTCTGTGCACCACCACAGCTGAAAACACCACAAAATGAGATGCTGTGCTGGCTCTGAATCCTGGGAAGGTATCTGAAAAATCTGCACATCAACCTCAACTTCATATTCCTCTAAGCCAAATCAGCTGCAGGAGGGCAAGGAGCAACCAGGTGAACAACTAAAAACCAGAATTAAACAGCAGAAAGCTTACATATTTGTGAAAGACAGATAGAAATCTGTCTTTAAACCTCACTCTGTTTGAGGAGATTTTTCAGCCTTACTGTAATAAAACATTTTTCTTTCTTTATTCCATCTTTCTCTACTTGCTCACATTCTTCTAGTCAATAGCTCAATACATGTAAAGCAGAAGAATGTAATAAAAGAATAAGAGACAGCACACACCAGGTAATTATTAAACAATTTCACATGCACAGTATGATGGTTTTCTTTAGTGGGTTGTATCTAGGCTGTCCCTCATACTCCTCATCACTGTTACCAAGTAGCTCAGTAAGAAGCTAAAATAAAAAGCATGAGAGGAAGCAACCATAGCAGAAAAAATACATACAACCACAAGAGATTGAAAAACATTTTTTTCCAAAGTTAATTTACACTTCTTACAAATTAGAAAGTTAAAAGTAATACTGTTCAGGAACAGGTGCAAAGTTCCTTCCTGACAGACACCTGTAGCTATATTAATGAGTTGTATTTACATGTAGCTTCCATGCAAGTTTTCTAAATTCTGTTTTATCCCTACTGTATGTAAGTAATAAATGTGGCTATTTCTATAGATACCTTTTCAAAATGTATCACCAAGACCAATTATCATTGGTAAAATCAGTGATAACTTCATTGCACTTAGAGGCATTGGGATTTCCCTTTGGTAGTTGCTCATTTAGCACTAGATCAAAACTGAGACAATCAATCCACAGCTTTAGCTCTTCTAAGTAGTCTGGGCAGCACTCCAAATTTCTGTGACTGAACTGCTTCTGGAATACAGTGAACGAGCTCATTTACTGCTCTCTTACACATCACAGAAGAGCACAAACTCCTTGCAAACTCTGGATTTTTGTTATGTTTTCCATGTACTGTCAAAAAAAGTTGCAAGAGAACTTCTCTGGCATGATCTCTTGCTGAGGACAGGATTGAAAAAATTGGGCAGAGGAAGTATTTGTTCATAATTTTGTTGAAATGCTACCTGTTTAAGTGATGAAAAGAAGTGAACAGCCATTTTAAAAATGCTATAAATTTCTTTACTTGTTTGATCACTGTCCTTTTCCCCAACTGGTGGAAACTACATACATTATGTATAGATAATCTGTAGCTAACTTTTAGATTATGTGTGGCTCACCAAAAAAATCTTACTTGAAAGCTTAACCACACTTATATTGTTTTGCAGGTAGCATATTATTTTTTGCAGGTAGCTTCCAAGAGGATGACATTCACAAGAAATGCAGTTTCCAGGTTGTCTGTGTTAATAACAAGGCAAGCGTTCTTCCTTGGGCATTTTACTGCTTAGATCTCAGCCTCACCAAGGATGCTTATACAGAGCCATTGAAAGGCAAATACCACAACAGAGATTTCTGGCTTCTTTTATCTCTCTGACTCCTTTTCTCAAGGCCAGGAATCAATCAACTGAGCATGTCTGCTGCAGATCAGAATCGTACGCCCTTAAGCTGTTGAAGAAAGATCCTTATTAATTTTCCCACAGATATTTCATCAGCTATTACCTCCAAGAGCAGCATTTTTAAACAAAAGTTCAATTTTAAAAATCAACACACAGAGGTTACATTTGCTATCAGTGTATTTTTCTTTTACCTCTTCCTTCTCCTTTACTCTTGCTTTGTTACAGCTAAAAAGGGATGAAAGACTTGCAATGCTGTGTAATGGGAGTCACTGGGTGCCTGATCCTGAAAGCCACATTTGGCCTTGAGACCAAATTACTTGTGAAAAAAAGAGAAGTATTTAGATTGGTGACATGAACATTTTAACTTTAATGTTAGCGTTTTCACCACAGTTGATGTTATTCTTCCAAATTTAACAGCTTATTACCAAAAGCTGTGAGGCAGTCTGCGTGTATGAGAGAATGCAGTGTACTGCATGATCTTTATTAACAGAAGCCTGAGGAAGTAATCCTGTGTGCCCAAAAGCACATTCATTTGCTTTTCGAAACCAGAAAATTATGCCACACACCTTTTAATGGTATCCTCAGGGAACTTCTGCAGTGCATGATCCTGAGGGATCCCTTGAAACTCAACATATTCTATGATTATATGATTACCACATTTAGAGAGAATCTAGGACTGTACAAGCCCAGTTTTGATGGAATTACTTATCCCACTCTAAGCGGAGAAGTACATATTTCATAGCAGCTTCAAAGGTTTGTGTGTGCTCAGTGGTGTCCGTTTCATATGTGTTTGCTTTCTCTAGGAATTAGCTGCAGCACAAAAGGGGAAATAATCATGTCAGCAAACTGTTTAGATTTTTCAGCATATTTTAAAACTTCATGTCCTGATTTATTTTACGCTGCTTAAGTATAACATTATTATTGCACTGTTGAGCTAAACCAGAACATTGTATTGTTGTGTTTCTGCTTAGAGTTTAATGGCCTTAGTACCCCTTTGGATTCCCTGATGCTGATCACTCAGGGCCTCTAACCAAGGTCAGTTTTCGGATTCTGCCTGCTGGTTTGCTAGGCAGCACTGCCATGGGGAAGCTGGGCATTCCCGTTCCTCTGTTGCTTGCTGGGGCAGCTGTGGATGGAAAAAGGCTTTACGGCACCCATGTCACTTGGCAAGGTCTCTAACTTTTCCTGGGTTCACCTTAGTTTCTGCTCTGCAGGACACAGCTGGCCAGCACTGAGTTGTCACTGCCTGGGCTGTTGGATCCTCTTCCTGTTTTTTGTCACAAAGCAGTTTGT
The DNA here is from genome assembly GCA_013398115.1 of Falcunculus frontatus. Taxonomy (NCBI): domain Eukaryota; kingdom Metazoa; phylum Chordata; class Aves; order Passeriformes; genus Falcunculus; species Falcunculus frontatus. Next base: position 9,834 of record VZRV01010951.1, on the reverse strand, counting down.
CACACACCTGTACAGTGACCATGGCTGCTGGTGACAGGTCTCACTGTCTGGATATTCAGAAACAGGAGAGAGGTGTATGTTTTTAAACTGAATGGAAACAACTTATTAAATGTCTTGACACATGTCAGATCAGCTCTGTCTTCTAGTGATACTGAATACAATCACAAATCTTTAGTAATTAAGGGCTTGTTGCACTCAACCATTGCTTTAGTGTAACATGGGGGGCTGTTCTGCACGGGAAAAGCTGAAGCGAGGTACATGTCATTAAAGGCAGCTGTGGGTTAGCCTTGATGACCTACATTTTCAAGCCTTCTTCCCTCCTTATCTTCTCTATTGTGGTTAGGAGAGGGAGGTGCATTGAATGGTCCAGTTATGACCAAAGGACATAGCTCATAGTAGTGATAAGAGACTTATTTTTTCTTAATATTAAACTGGAGTCCCACCTCCAGCTTTTGAGGTCACTTTTTCTGGTGGTAGTACAGCAGGATTCCTGAGGATGCCATTCCACCTGTGGGGACTTATTTGTAGCCTCCCATTTGCTATTGAAGGCCAGCTCAACTGGGACACAGCTCTTGTTGCAGAAATGCACCTGGCCAGAATGCTGGGCTTGGGGTTGTTAGAAAAGGCAGTAAGATGAGTGACTTCTTGAAGCTGTGTTTTCCACTGCATTATCTGCTCACTTGAACACTGTTTCCCGTTCATTTCCTGCGTGTACATGAAAGCAATGCTTGAGTTTGCATCTTGACTCCCTAACATTATTTTGCCTTTTTTCTTTAACCAAAAGAGGGTGAAAATCAATTCATAATCATTCAGCAGCTGCTGAATTCTTATTTGCTTCATGTCTTCAACCAGTGCTTTTGGGTTCCTGATCTGAAAGGCCCCAGCATGCTGCCCCATGCCCAGTGTGCCCCTCCACCTGTGTCACTACAGAAGCAGCTCTGGCTTGGCTAGAATGCTGAGGCCAGCAACCCCACCACTGCCAGTCAGGCAGTGTCACAGCTTTCCCACAACACCGTGGCCATGGAGAGCAACAGATGCCCCAAGCCTGGGCCAATTCAGATGCGGCACGTCCTACGGCCACAACAGCAAGAGAAAAATCCCTACAGCTGGCCTGGAACAAACTGCTGACCTGTCCTGCACCAGCCCCGAGTGCTGTCCCCATATCACCTAAGAAAACTCTGTTAATTTGGATCTAGCTGAAGTGGCATTCATTTTCCCCATAGCAGCCCTCTTAGAGAGGTGCTTTGCACTGGTGCCTAGAACAGTGTTGGTAACACATCAGTGCTTTGGCTACCGCTGAGCAGCACTAGCACAGCGCCAGTGCTTTCTCCCCATTCTGCCCTCCGTCACTTGGCTGGGGTGGGCAGGATCCTGGGAAGGGACACAGCCAGGCGAGCTGATCCAAATTAACCAAAGGGATATTCCATAGCATATGATGTCAGCTCAGATATAAAAGCTAAGAAACTAGAAGGAAGGAGGAGCGTTCATTATTCACATTTGCCTCCAGAGCAACCACTGTGCACGCTGGAGCTCTGCTTCCTGGGAAGTGGCCAGACATCGCTTGCTGATGGCAAGTAGAGAATAAACCCTTTTTTTCTCTTTGCTCGTGCACCCACAAACTTTTTCACTTTTGCCTTAGTCAACTTTTTTGTCTCAACATATGAGTTGTTTTCCATCTTATTTTCTCTCCCCTGTCCTGCTGGAAAGGGGAAGTGATAGAGTGGCTTGGTAGACACCTGGCATCCAGCCAAGGTCAACTCACCACAGACATACAGGACATTGAAACATCCATCTCATTGCAATGTTGACCTGCAGCCAGAAAAAATGCTGACAAAGAATAACCTTTAATTAGAGATGATCAGAATATTTGGGGCAACATGGAGTTTCACAAAAGATTTTTGTCACACTGAAAAGAAAATAAAGATAAAATATTTATTTTCTGCTGCCTGTAGGGCAAAGTCCTAGCCCCTGGGAGAGGGGAAACAAGGTTCCATTTTCAGACACTCCGTGATAAACTAATGAGCTCAGACTAGATAAAAGAAAACCATGAGACTGTAGTTTCTTACCTTATAAAATTATACTAATGTATTGTTTTGAACACTTTCCATGTATTAAAATAATGTGGTTTCCCCCCATGTTTCAATTCAATGTCTATCATGTTATGTTATGTTATGTTACGTTACGTTACGTTATGTTACGTTATGTTACGTTATGTTACGTTATGTTACGTTATGTTACGTTATGTTACGTTATGTTACGTTATGTTACATTTTACTTTATTTTATCCAGAGGAATTTTAAAGGCTTTGATTTTATTCCTGTTTGGAAAGGAAAAGGAAAAAAACCACTAAACTATTTTCAAATGGTGCCATGACCTGGAATGATCCTGCCTCTTTATAATGGTCATTTATTCTACTAGTAAAACAGTCCCTCAGTTTATGTGACACTAAAGTTATATGACAAAGTCAATGTTAAGAAATACTTAAAACAGGGGTGTCAAGGTAAATTTCATTTTGCTGTTCACTCTGACAGAACAGCCCTTCCTCTGGCCTCTAGTAACAATGTGATTTATTTCTTTACTTCAGCTGCTCAAGCATCCAAGGGAATTAGGTGCTGAACACTAGTGAATAGCACCTCAGCCTGACCACCTCAGTGGATTTACAGAGACCCCTATGAAAATTCAGGCCAGACACTGATGACCTGTGTAACCAGGGCATCAACCTTCTTCTCGATGGAGCCTCTTTATCCACATCTCTAAGAGAGTTGTGCCCCATGCCATATCTGGTTCACCGTTCTCCAAACAAAGCTGTAATTATCATAACACAGGGCACAGTGATGATGGCACACAAATTCATCCAACTATTCGAGTGGCTTTTCCCTTTCCTGATATAGGCCAGTACTGACACTTTTAACAAAATTCACATACCTTTGCAGATTTGGTTGCTTGGTCACATCCAAGAGACCCAGTGTGTGCTTTACACACGGGATTTCCTGGAAACTTTCTCTGTTAATTTTTTCACAAAATTTTGACCACATTCTTCTCGAAAGTTCTAACAATATTTTATTATCGCTTTCCTTTTTCTGGAATCATAAAGAATGGGCAAGCTTGGTAGGGACACTGGAGGTCATCTAGTCCAATCACCCAGTTCAAACAGGATCTTTCCCCACCCCCCTATTTATTTTTAAGTATTAAGAATCACTCTGACTTTATACAGAGAAGCTCCTGAGCACCCATTACAGCAACAGAAAAAGCTTTTCTTGGGTAATTTTTTTAAATTTATTTTTTTATTTTGTGATGAGTAGTGGAAAACAGCAGTGATATGACTTGCAGCTTCACCCACACAACTAGTCTCACTCTGTGTATCTAGGAGGGATGTTTTTGTCAGAGGAGCCTGAGAGGCAAAAAGCATCTTCTGCAAGTGATTAAAATCCAAAATGATGCTTAGAATGGGGTAACAGAAGAAGCCGTTTATTTCAAGAATACTCCAGGTCCAACAGCATTATTAATCTTGTCTGAAACAACAAAAGAATAATGAAGAAAAGCAGGTGGGGATGCGTGCAGGGGGAGGAAAAGGGAGAGAACATGACAAACCACGGCTGTATGGAGAGATTTTGAAAGACTGAATAAAGAATCATGTACATAACAGTCTGTTATAAATTAGAGACCATACTGAGATAGGCATCAAAAACAATCTCTCAGCCTGAAAAATACCTATACATGAGTATTTTTATTTCTGGCTTATGTAACCTGGGTGACTGACTTCTACCAATTCCCATCTGCTTAAGATGAGGAGAGGCAAGTTTTGCCTTGATCCACAACTGTGGAAAGGAACTAGGTTCTAAATATACCCACTCTCAAAACCCTCTATAAGCAAGTGCACGAGCTGCCACAGGGACTGCTACAAAATCTACAAAAGGTTGGAGTCTTTGCTCTCTTTGCTGTCCCTCGCTGTCCTGGCTGCTTCTGTGAGAGTGCTTGTGCCCCCCTACCCTGCTGGTCTGGCTGCCATGGCTCAGCTCCCTTGCTTATAGAGAGTTTTGAGAATGGCAACCTCACGTCCACCTCGTAGCAACAGCAGGTCTATGGAGAACTTCATCTTTGCTCCCTCAAAGTTCATTGGCTGGCTCGTTGGTTTCCAGGTGAAGTTTGACTGATGTTTCAAAAGTTTATTACATGTTGGCCCGATGTATCAACTACAATCAAGTTTAATGACCTTCAAACAGCGTACCTCATTTTCCAAAATACAGCAGTTTCTAAACTTTTTATTAGAGGCAGTTCCAAACATTAACTTTCTGAGGCATATCGGCACGCAAAGCACGGTCCCCAGACAGTGATAAGGCCAGAAGCATTTATTAGAAAAGCATACAGTTTTTATAATATTTTACCATCAGATTAAAATAACATGCCTCTAGACAGCCAATGGAATAAATGAGTCGAGCATCAGACCATTTCTTTCAGATCAAGCATTTTGCATATCTTATTGCAAACTACTGCAGTTCTATCTGTTACCTTTTAGAAACTTTGTTACATCTTCTCCCTGGCTCAGCGGAATAAGCTGCTTTTATTTAACCAGGCGGTCTTCGTTCTTCTTTTACTAAGCCTCCCTTGTTTTCTCGCCTCACAACTTTCAAACCTTAATGTTCCAGGAGGCAATGGAGAAACATTCCTTACATTTTTCTCCTTCACTACACTACTCAGTACTGGCATCTTCTCATGGATGCCATTTCTTTCCACAAAACAGGAAGCCTTTAGGTGGTGTCTTTCATGATTAAACTGTTCTGAGTACCATTCCCCTCAGGAGCATGGACATGGCTCCAGATGGATGCAAGGTGGACATCTGCCTTATGGACACTGAGTGGTGCCGGCAGCAGTGGTCCTGCCTGCAGCAGTGGGCTGAGCCAGGTACATCCACCTTCCTGAAGTACAATGGGTTGTCACTTGGCTGCGTGTTTCTTCATGACTGCAAAGAAAAACAAGTTTTGTCATTTTGGTGTGGTGGGGTGGTTTTGGTATTTGGGGGATTTTAATTTCATTTTGGTTTTATTCTGTACGACTCTTAAATCTTACACTTCATTAAAAGGGGTAGAGTAGAATAAAAAGAAATCCTTAACCGCTACGTGGAAAGAAAAAATTTGGCAGATGTGTGTGCCCTGTCCTGGTCTGTGTCATTGCTCTGTGTAACATCTCTGTTGCCAGGGATCCCTATTACACTGGGTTTGGAAATTCAAAGGCATGGCTCCCATATCAGAAGGAGAGAGTTCATTACAATTAAATTTCCTGACTGAGCTTTTCCAATCTGAGTATTTGAAGTGTGTTGTCTAACAATATTGGTTTATTCAGCTTCTGTTAACCTTGGTTATTTTAGAGCAAAATGTCCCCAGCTCTGATTTTGCAAGACCCTGTTTCTCCTTTGGTATTTTCCTCTTGGATTCTTCAATGGTGGGAGAGAACTGAGTGCAGTATTTTGGGTGGGAACCCTTCAGTCTGAGGTAAGAGTCTCTCAGCTGCAGCTGGTTTGGTAACTCTAAACGAATCATTTCAGTCATATCCCATTTCCTTCTCAGTGTTCAGCTTGGGGTACAAGGTATATGTGCTGGGTGCATTTTTGGAGTTACTCTTGGATCCTTTGAGCAACCTTTGATGGACTCCAGGGGGGGTGTTGTGCTGTTTTGTGACAGAGCAGAACTTTCCAGGCTATTTTTGCATTTGCTGTAGAGAAGGTTCAGTCGCTATTCATAAATTCACGAACCAACCTAGAGCACGGGCTATTGTGTTATCAGGGGAATGTTGCCGCATCCACCTGGTGTCAACAGAACATTGCCCTAGTGCATGGAAGGCCCCAGTATCCAGAGCAGCTCTTGGGTTTGCTCATTGCAGGAATGTTGTCATGACTGGGGCATTCTCTCAGGACAGTCTGTGCTCTGACTGGAGTGCCATTTCTTAGCCTTGGTGGAACACAGTCTACAACCCTGCACAGTACTGCACAAATGATTCTACAAGTGTCTGCTGCAGTTTGCAGTGTTTTCCTTGGCTTATTCCAGCTATTTCTTGGCCAATCTGACCCATAAGTAGAGGATTTTCCTGAGTATAGCAGAACTTGGCTTTCGTATCACTGTGTTCTTTATGCTCCTCCTTAGTGACTGAGTTGGTTTGGAAACAAAAATGCCATTAAGATGCCATTTGTTTGGTAAAGCTTCTATCAAGAGCTTCAGCTACAAAGGGGGTGTCCCTAGCCAGTGGGGTGTGGACAGCATTTGAAATGGAATCTGCAGGGCTTCTCTTCCCTCCAGGGGACAGTGAGCAGCAATGGAGTCGGTAATTTCCTTAGTTTCCTGGTTCAAGACAACTTCCAAACTACCAGACTGGGAGAGCTTCTCAGAAGTACTTCTGGAAGCTCTTTCCAGAACAGAGGGAAAGCATCTTGTTTTCTAAATTCCATCCTTAAAGGATTTGACTGTCCAACTTGACACTTTATGGAGTGCCAAAATAGCAATTCCTTTTACAATGAAATGCCAGCTCCAAACAAGTTAGTGTATGCTGCTGAACCCAGGAGGCACTCCTGTGCTGTTTCAGAATAGAACTGCCATGGCTGAGGGGGATTGTGGGGAAGCTTTTCTGGGAAAACCTTTTGATCAAGATAATGGGAATTAATGCATACAATTTATTAAAACACAGTAAAGTATAGGAAAGAAAGGAGGAAAAAAGCTGCTTTAGCTCTTAGGTGGAATAGAAGCACTGTCTGTTAAAACGACACTTTGCATTTTCTTGACAAAGTTTCTATTTATTTACTGACCAAACAGGGCAAAAGGTAGACACAACCTAGACTGTTGTTCTGTTCTCTAGCTTGCTGTGTGAAAGAACTGTCTTGCAGGGATGTTGTGGAAGGAAAATGGCTCTCTGTTTGGGTTGACTTGTTCCGTGAGATTCCCCATCACAGGCAGTTTTCTAACAACATCTGGTTCATTCTCCCTTGCCTGCTGCAGATCACCTCACTCGTGGATAGAGAGAAGCCCATCCTTTGGTGAGTGGGAAAGGACCCTTTGATGTTCCTGACATTAAAGTATTGTGGAGCAAGTTGTGAGCTTGGCCTGTAGCAGTAAAGAGTAGAATGCCAGCCTGGTAGGCTGGAAGGAAACCCGTTTTCATGTCTGCAGCAGTAGCAAAGGGGTTGCCGACTGTTTCCTAGTTTCTTGTTGAAGAGCCTTGAAACAAAAAAGCCAAGTGTTGCAGACAGAAGGTTGCTTGCTGATTCTAGCCATAGAATACCACACTTGGAAAAATATGCAGTACCATCTAATTAGCCCACGTGAATTTAGTTCGAGTGACTTGAAATCCCATTTCTATCAGTGCTTGGGATTTCTCCTTGGTGCAACTGGATATATAGCTGAACAGAAGTAAGGTTCTAAATAATGGGTTACTCCCTGTCCCTTACGCTGCTCTCTGCCCACAGGGCACAAAACCACCATCAGAATCTCTTCTGGCTCCTTCTCTTCCCAAAGAGGAGGACAATGACAACACACCTCCAGCTGTTGTCAGACTAGGGCCTGAACAGCTCAAAACAGTAAGTCCCAGCTTTGGTTGGCACTGTCTTTAGTGCAATGCAGAGCTGCAAGTGTCTGACCAGACAGCACTTGCCTTTCATGGCTAAAGATGCTCAGGGCAGGAGTTTTCATAGCCATGATACAGTGCTCCATCCCAGTCATGGACACCTGGAAAAAGGGGGTTGAACTTGCACATTTAGGCATCAGTTTTGTGGGATTCTGACAGGGGCTGTGAATCTCTCTTGATATCAGAGAAGAGGCAGCGTTTTGTCTTTAAATACTACCAGTGACACGAGTTCACAGCCTTGCAGGATACACATGAGACTGTGTCCCCTTGAGGGACCTGCCCCTCTCAGTGCACTATCTGAGTAGCTAAATGAACAGCTCAGATACAGCTGAGACTAGGCCTGGGTATAAAAATGAGGTTCTAAATGATAAATTAGTCCCTTATGCTGCTGTCTGTCCACAGAGCTCAAAATCTCAAGCTGAACCTGTTGTGGCACTCCCCATTCCAGATGAAGAGGCTAAAGAAGAGGAAGATGCCAATGAGCTGCCAGATGCAGCCGGGTATACAGATAAGTTTCTAAATGTTGGGTTATTCCATCTCCCTCACAGGGCTATGTTTCCACAGGGCAGAAAACCAGCACCTGAATTTTCTCTGCCTCCCTCTGTTCCTGAAGAAGAAGCTCTAGAGAAGGAAAATGATGACCAATCTCCACCTTCTGTCACACCACAGTGTGAATATCCTCAATCAGTAAGAGCCAGCTTTGGTTGGCACTGTATTTAGTGCAATGCAGGGCTGCAAGCATCTGACCACACAGTACTTGCCATTTGTGGCTGAAGATGCTCGTGGGAACTGACAACTTTTCTGCAAGCCTCACAGACATCGACCTTGACACAATCACTTGGTATCCTTGAGAATTCGGTTTGTACCCATGAGAATTTTAGCATCAACAGAAGCAAGAAATCAAAACAAAAGAAGGAAAACACACAGCTGTTCGCGGGAGGCTGTTTTTCACTTTAGGATGGGTGTTAGTGGAAGCAACCAATAGTTTGTAAGGTGTTAACTTTTGGGCCTATGAACACATAGCATGAATGCCGAGAGATTGTATAAAAGGTGCTTTGTAGAATTAAAAAATGCTTTTGCCTTTTGCCTGAAGTTGGGGTGTGTGATTCATGCGTGTCGTGCCCATCTCAACAGCGACAGATGCTCAGGGCAGGAATCCTTATAGCCATGACACAGTGCTTCATCCCAGCAATGGATACATGGAGAAAGGGGGTTGAACTTGCACATTCAGGTATCAGTTTTGTGGGATTCTGACTGGAGCTGTGAAACTCTCTTGATATCAGAGAAGAGGTAGCATTTTGTCTTTAAATGCTAGCAGTGTAGAAGTGAGCAGCACTGTGCACTGCGTGCGGGGTCTCTGTCACCAGCAGAGATACCTGTCCAGTGACACAGTTCACAGCCTTGCAGGATACACAGGTGTCTTGGTTTGAATGACAGGTGTCTGCTGAGGAAGGCAGGAGCCTCCCCTGGAACGGAAAATGTAACCCCCTTCCCTCTGAATTATTATAATTTTGAAATTAAGGGGCTTTCACGCAAAGATATGAGAAATAGGAGGAACAGTTCTTTACTAGTATACATAACAAGGCAATAATACAGAAACACTGGCTTAATCCTGACACAGTCAGGATGCAACCTGACACCCAGCTGGGCAGGGTGGTGGTAGCAGTCCGATTAAATGGTGGCTGCAGTCCTCTTGAGGTGATAGATATGGTTTTGTTGAAGTAGTAGAAGGGTCTGGTCTTCCTCTGAAGGTCCAGTGGTGGTTATGTAGCTCTTGTCCCGAAACACGGAATTTTAAACATTTAAACATTAGAATTTTAGTTAAAGGCTAGCTTTGTTGAAATCAGTTAAACTAGACCTAACAAGCAAACCCAGCTGGGGTTAATTAAGAAAATTAATGATTATTTAGAGAGTTAGGCCTAGAATAAGTTTTAAGATGTAAGTAACTGATGACTTGTTATCTTCTATTTGTTCAGCTGTGCTTATAATGAGAAACAGACAACACTGATTAATAGATCTAAAGAAATCTAGACAATTACTAATTTTTCCACCTGAAACCCTATTCAAAAGTAATGAAGGGAGAAACTGGAGGTCCTCCAAGAGCAATATGTATTGTCAAAAACCAGAAAGGTAGAAAGGTCAAAGCAAGGTAGATGAGTTTTACTTCATCATTTACGACCTCTCCTCAAATCACAGACCCCCAACCCAATTCAAGGAACCACCTAC
>VZRV01010946.1:105349-149404 GCA_013398115.1 Falcunculus frontatus | reverse complement strand
ATCCCTGGGTGCTGGCTCTAAGCCTGCAGAGCAGGCCTGTGTTGTTACCATGCCCTGGGGAATCATTTGTGTCTGAGCACAATTCCCCCATGCGCTCATTTTCGCCTTTCCCGACCCAGTTAAGGGCTGACCATTGGCATGGTACATAGATTTGCAATACTTTGCATAATGACCTGGCCTATCACACCTCTCGCAATGAGAACTGCCTTTGTTCTTTTTCGCCTTATGTTTTGACTGTTTTTGCTTGCTCTCAGCCTTAGAACTTTTCTTTTTATGCTCACGAGGTGCTTGGGTGGGTCGCAGAAGTGCAGCCAGAGCAGAATGGCCCCCAGACCCCATCTCAGCGCAGGCTTCAATCATGTCTGAGTGTAGGTTCACCTGGCAAGGCATCTATAATTTTTCTACACTCTTCATTTGCATTATCTCTTGCTAGTTGTCTGCATATAATCTGTCTTAGTGCATCATCCTCGTCTTGTTTCTCAAGGGCAGCAGCAATTTTTTCCACAAAAGGTAAAAATGCCTCTTTCTGCCCCTGAGATATTTCTACATATCGTGTTCTGGGAGCAGCCACGTCTATGCTTTTTAACAGGGCTTCCATTTTGACCTTTTGAGCCTGCTCAAGGACCAGAGGATGCCATGCAGCTTGGAGCTCAGCATTAGAAAATGGACTGAGTCCCATGAGGGCATCCATTCCCATTGCATATCTAGGATGATCCTGGGGTAACTGCATATTCAGTGCAGCTGTTCTTGCTGCCGTCTTTCTCCAGTTGTTCTCAAAAACTGAAAATTGGACAGGTTGAAATAACATCTGACCCAGATGTCCAATATCAACAGGACCAAGCATCTCTGCATTTAGCACTCTAAAAATCTGCATAACTTCAGGAGACCCGAGCCCATACTGTGCCACTTTAGATTGCAATTCTGTCACTACCTTCCATGTAATAATAACATGCCTATCAGGCAGGCCTGAATTCGGGATAGCCTTGTATACAGAGGATAGGCTCGGGCATCCTCTTGCGAGGTTTCACCGGGCTCCCCCAGCCTTCTCCAGAGAGAACACCCCCAGCTCTCCCAGCCTGTCAAATGCTGGAACCTCTCAGAGCTAGTGTTTTTTGTCTTTGTGCTCTTGGGACATTTGGGTGCCTGTTTCTCTGGCCTGAGCTGAGTCTTCATTTTGTGTTTTGCTCTATGCTCCATCAACATCAATCCTTGGAAAAAAACCCAGCTTGTTTGTAAGAAGTGAGGTTCTAATACATGTCCAGGTAGAAATGTCCAGTTAGTTCCGGGAACAGGTCGGGTATTACAGGTCTTGAGCAGAAGGAATGGAACAAATATTTCACTGCTGGGATTATTCTCAGGATGGCTCAGGAGAAAAACAAGCATAAGCTTTCACACTGGGATTGGTGACTAAAAACAGGAAAGGAAGAGGGCAGAAGCAGACATAATATTCATCACAATTTAAGTCATATTTCACTTGCCAAATTATTATGTCACATGAAATTCACCCTCATTTCCCCGCCGGCTCTGTCTCCCATGTTTGCTGATAGATGACGGGGTAGCAGATTGTTAGCATTTTTCAGATGTTTGTGTTAGCAAGCCTGAGACCTGTCTGAAAACTTTGTGGTTTGTTTATTTCTGGTTTGGGGGTTTTTTTGGTGGGTTTTTTTTGGTTTTTTTTTTGTTTTTTTTTTTGATTGATTGATAGTCAGAATCTCCTGAGAGTTTTCTGGGATTTCTAATGCCTTCAGAACTGCTTCTGTCTCCTTGCTCTGGTTGTTGAGCCTGCCTTGCCTCTCAGTTGCCTGACACGAGAGGCAGCTCAGGATTTTAATACCAGCTGTCAGTAAGAGGCTGGAGAGCAGTATGTTGGAGCACCAAAAAAAGTGGATTCTTCAAATGTCTTTTTGTTTCAAAGTCTTCAAATGGAGTCTCTGACCTTCAGGGAGACAAGGGGAAGAAAGAGTCACCTGCCAGCACAGGTATGGAAACCTTCTGAAGGACCAGTCAGAAATGACACTTGGGAAAAACTGGTTTTGTAACTGGCAGGGATAATTATGAGCAGGACATGTATATACATTGAAGGAGTGGGCTTAGAGTCAACCACTTTTTTCAGTGCTTTCCTACCTTTAAAGTCATGTTGAGACAGAAATACACATAAAAGAAATATACGGATTTTTTAAATACGTCTAGAACTGATGTGTAAGCATAATTTTATCTGACTTAATGTTCCGTTAGAGTTACTGAAGTGGCTGAATTTCAGCTTCTAAAATCTCTACATGTTACGCTATCCCCAAATGGCTAAAAGTGGCTGTTCTTATTAATTCTGTGACTTGTGTAGCTCCTGGTGGCTGAACTTGACCATGGTTTGAGTCTTGTCGCTGAGGTGCTCCATTCCTGGCTTGGCTTCGTATTTTTATTTTAAGTTATGGAAGGTTTACTTGATGAGGGATTGTGAAGTATTCAGTGTTCAACAAATTGGTACTAAACGAATTCAATTACAACCTCTTCCAAAAGAAGTGGCAGAGTTATGTGGTTTCATATACAAGGAAACAAAGCCCTTCTGTTGGTATGTTTACAAAAACAAACTGGAGGGAAGAGGGAAAGTTCGGGCTTTTAACCGATAGCACCAGACATTTTCATGATTAAACATTTCAAAGCCTACATCTGTCCAGAAAAAAATAATTTCTTTTGAAGGGAAAAACAACATGTATTTTAAAGTTCTACCCTACAGTCCTCTAGGTGTAGGGCTGCCACACAGGCACAGTTTTTCAATATGCTTCGCTGCTGTGAGTCATTCGATGGCTGATGGGACTTGTGTCCATGAATTCCTGGGAGCTGTGCTTGGGCTGGAGGCAGTGGGATGACTCTCTTTGCCTGAATGCTGGGTCTACTCTGGCAAAGCCCAGACCAAAATGGACAACTGTATCCCACTGAGAGTGAGATTGCTCTAAAGCTTCACAGGGGATGTGAGAGATGACTGAGAGTCGCAGAAGTTGACTTCAATAAATGCTGGTTTTAGAACCACCACAAAAAATCTAGCCTCTGCTTTGTGATCCTGATTCATGGGTGAGTATTCACATGAGCCATGTTTGTAGATGTTCCTGCTGCTGCTGAGGCTATGAGAGCCCAGCACCAGGCAGGAAGGTCCTGTCAGCTGGTGTTTCACAGGAATTCGTCAGCAGAGTTCTGGCACTCTGCTGTCACACATAGACCCTAACACCCCCGGAGTGCTGCTGAGTAGAGGTTTGGGATTTAGCAGCCCTGGATATCATCACAGTGTCACAGCCAAGGCTTGGTAGCATGACTTCTAGCAGGAAAGGACAGAAGGGGTCTTTAAAGCAAGATGAGACGAAAATGAGATGAAATCTCCTATAGATCTTTGCTTCTGTGAGCTATTCCTGGATAATGTGCATGAACATAGGATAAATTTTGAATGAACAAATTCTTCTGTTCTTGTGTGTGGCTTAAACTTTTGTGCTAGGGTGGGAAATAAGGTGGTAACAAGTATGTTGCGTCTTATCGTGGAAAGGGCCAAAAGAACATTTTTTGCATGCCATGAGAGCGTGTTCAGAGGCTTAATCAAGGTTTCAGTTCATCCCTTGGAGTGTCTCTGTGGGGGCCTGTGTAGCCCCTCCCAGCACAGGATAAGACATCACGAACATGAAATCCTAAAAGTAAAACACAGGAACAAAAACCCCACCACCACCAACCTCTGAAGTCACGAGGCACCAATTGTAGTATCTCCAGAAGGTGTTTTGTGCTCCCTCAGTGCTCCTGCTCCTGATCCTTTCCCCCCGTGCCACAAGTTCTCACTGTGCCCCAACTGAAGCCCCAGTTTGCAGCACACAAATAAATGTTCCTTGGAAGTACATGCATGGCATCCTCATTCCAGCCTGGGAGGCAGGGAGGGGCAACATCTTGTACTTGGCATTCCACTTCCCTGGGCAAAGCTTTTGTCCCTCTCCCACAGAACACTGCAGCAGTGCACAGGGATGGGGCAGGAGATGGATGTGTAACCCTTGGAGAGGCAGTGGGAGGATTTGTGTGAGAGTAAATAGGAAGACGATGAGGAGGATCTGTTTATCTGAGCTGTTCAAAGTGGAGAAGCAGCACCTGTTCTGGCAGCTCCAGCAGAGAAAGATCTTCATCTCTTTTGTGGAGCAGGAGACCAGTGAGGGACAGAGACCCCATTGAAAGGCAAGGAAAAAGTTGTTACTCTTTCCAAAAGATATTTTCCCTGCTATTCGTGGTGATTTCAGCACCCTTTTGTGGCTGGCTGTGAATATCATGAAGACTCTGAGACACATGCCACTTGAGTAGTACACGCAGGTAGAAGAGCTTGATCCCATGCCTGCTGTTCATTTAGTTTCCAAATAAGAACCGTGACTGGTAGCAGCAAAGCTGTGCTGTGACAGGTCGTTCCCCACCATCTCACTCTTACCTCACCCACGTAACGAAGCAGGATTTGGGTCAAGTGTTTATGAAGTCAGTCATCCATATGGATTGGATGTCTGGGGGAACATGAATGTTTAATCAGACATTTGTTAGCAAGCTAAAGAGGCGACGTTGTGCCAAGCACTGAGCTGTCGGAACATTCCCTGCCTGCTGTCACTATGGCAACAACCAACAAATGCCTGCTTGGGTTATGTTAGCGTTGGAGCTGAAGGAAAACCTCCAAGCCATAAATTCTGAGCATCAGTGGCTGGACAGAAACCAAAGAAGATACTACCATTTTCGAAACCTCTTTGTCTGCCTGACTGATAGGTTTCTTCAGGAGCTCCGTCAGTCATCAAAGAGCAGAAATGGATAGCATGTCCATCAACCACATGGACTGAATTTTAATTGCAGTTGCTGGGCAAAAATACACAGCTTTTCTCAAGAGCTGGCCCAAATATGTTCATTAAAAACTTAGTGGAGCGCATATATATTTCAAATAGCAAAATACTCTGAGCCAAGTGCTTCTTCCGAGGAATATGTCGCTAGCAATGTTAATTTGCCTGGCTCTACTACCAGAGAGAATAACAGCCAGGCTAGCCACCATAGAAAGTCTATTTCTGCTGGGCTCCCTGAAAATTCCCTCGTGTTTCAGAATGGCAGTGTTTCATGGCATGAACTAACAGGCTTGGGGACAGGCTTGTCTTAGGGATTCCTCTGGCAGAGCCCTGTTTTCTCTAAAGGAGCCTTATTTTCCATACAACCAGGCACCCAGTTTAAAATCACAGCAGGGATCTTGCACTGGTGCCTTTCCAGTCAATGCCTTTTTCTTTTCTCCCTCATCCTCTGAGTAGCTCTCTAGAAGCAGCTCAGCCAGAACCTTTCAGAGGAGGCATTAAAGAAGGAAGATAATTCCCAGTGGTCTCTCTGTCCTCCTTCCTCACCAAAGATCTGTGCTGGGTAAGAAGCTGAAGCTTGATGAATGTTTCCATCCCCCCCACATCCGCAGTCTGCCTTCCTGCTTTGTTCTTGGGAAGAGCCTGGGAAAAAACACAGCCCTTGGGAGCCTTATCTCCTTGAGATGAGGGGGCAGTTGAAGGATCAGAGCCAGCTGGGTAAGCCCTGCTGGGTCTGATGTAACGCTGGCAGGTGAAGCAGAGTCACCTGGAGCACTAGCAGATGTTGTGCTTTTGGACTCTACTCTGTCTCTATGTCTCTGTCTCTCACTGCAGCTTGTGAAGCTCTGAATGATTCACATGATCTGCAGCACACACAATTGCAAAAAATTATCAGAGGAAGCTTATTTTCGAATTTATATTGCCTATGGATTAATGAGACTGAGGAATCTGGCAGAGATACCTAAAGACTTTTAGCTGTTTTCTGTTAAACAGCTCTGAAGATTTATTCCTCTGGTCATACCTTAGTACATGGAATTTTTATATCTGGAAGGAAATCAATGGGTAGTATTTTATTGATTACATTGTTTTACACAATTCTGTGTCATAACCTGTCCTGGCAGGATTCTGCGACTAAGGGGCTGCTTTCTGCCTGACGAGTAGGATATGTAGGCACAAGATCTTGGAGTCTTGCAGTGTCAGAGAACAACTGGTGCACTGGCAGGGGGAGCTGTGAAGGCATTCAAGTGCCATACATATTTTATATCTTTTGTCTTGGACACTTTGGGTTAATTGAATATTTGTTATTTTCTTGGACTGTACTGCAACCCTCATTCTTTCAACAAATCCCCTCAGTAGATTTGGACAGTGTTGAACCACTGATAATCTGTTTGGAAAAGCAGAAGATGAGATTAAATGGAAGTGGGGTTGTGCAGACAATTTATCAGCTTGTTTCAAACGCTCCCTGCAGGTTATCTTGCCAAGGTCCTGGGCAGCTGAGAGGATCCTGTGTGCCGGCCACGGTGATTGCAGGTTACATGCACTACTGTAGTCTTGTGGCTTTTAAATGGTCCGGAGGCAACTGTGGTCCTTGCCTGATGTTAGTCTGGTGCAGAAGGACTTGTGGAACTAAAGACATGAAGGAGCTAGAAAGCCATTTTGGTACAAGCGAAATGAAAAATACATATACTTCATCTGTAAAGAGGAGGCAAGCTGCACTTTTAAGTAAATTAAAATTAAAAAGCCTGCTGTTGAGTACTACTGATTGCGTAGTTGACACACTTTAAAATGACTGCAAGCTCTTTAAAATGCCTGGTAAAAAAGAAAAACTGGAAAATAAATTTAATAGTGCTTTAAGTACTTTTTTGCCAGGGGATAACAATGTTCAGCCACAGATAACAATGTTCAGTCACAATGTTAAAATGCACGTAGTTAAATAAAGACCTATTCTGTTTCCATGGGAGTAAACTGACATTTTTTTCCATTGCTATGACCTGAAATTGCCACATTTTTCAGAAGTAACTTCAAAATGAGCTGTTGGTACATAGCCTTTTGAAAAATAAGGCTGATTACTCGATTGCCTGCATTTTGGCATCCGTGTTGAACACCCCTGAACATATTATTCTAACCACTAAAGACAATCATTCCCAGAGGACATCATCGAGACAGTACAAAGCAATTCAAAGCTGCATCTCAGGGGAAAGCGATTTCTTGTTATTTTCATGAAAACTTGATGGTGCTAGCAAGTGGTTTGTGAAAAATGGCCATGGAAAACACTTCACAGTGTTCTCACCAAAAATTTGAAAAGTTCTGATCAGGAGTAGCAAGGAGTAGGAAAAGGAGTAGCAAGATGCAACCTCCTTTTGATATGGCAGTTGAAATGCTGAGGTGAGCCAAGAGGGGTTCTTTTATTTGTATCTGCATGTTTCTGTGGACTTATTGTACCTCTTCAGGAAAGGTGGAAATAAAATGGCTGTATTGTTGGTTTTGGAAGACATGACTGAAAATCATTTTGTGCTTTTCTGGTGGATAAGTTTCAAACCCTTGTGTTGTGTGGTATTTTTTTAAATCAGTATCTGTCTGTCTTCAGAGATTGGGAAACCTTTAGATGTTCTTGTTTCATGCTGGTCAGACCACTTCTGTACTGGTTCCTGTTGTTGATGGAGTGGCCCAGCTGGGGTGCAGCCACTGTACTGCCCCTCTGAATTTGGGGTTAATGGAACAGGGAACCTCCTCAGCCATTACAAAGAACTCAGTGTAAAGAATCTGATTTTTAAGGAGGTGCCTCTAGCTGTGGTTTGGCCATTCTGGCACCCAGAGAGTGTATTTTAGAAGGGAAGCAGAGTCCAGTCAAATCTGACAGCAGGTGTTCCACAGATCTGGTGGCATTAAACCCCTTGCAGAAGTTCAGGGAAGTTTGTTCTTTGTGCCACACAGAAGAGTGTACACCAGGTACAAAAATCCTTGATGCTGTGTAACAGCCTCATGAGAATTCCTGTACACAGACAAAGCACAGGGAGAAGAGAATAACTGTAAATATTTGTGGATGTATATTTTTGACAGACATGTGAGATTTACATGGAAAATACATTTGGCTGTTGATCTGGGAAGATGAGACGTGTCTATTCTACTGCACACAACTCTTACATTGTACTCTGGCGGCTATGACAGCATTAAAATTGGAAGGTGGAGAAGGATCAGAAGCATCTGTTTTTTCACCCCAATCCAAGCACTGAATAAAGCAGAAACTGGCAGATCATTTCACTGCTGTGAAGTTCTGTTGCATTTCTCTTGGTTACTCTGTTGGTGCTGTGGTCCAGCCTGGCCTTCCCTCCTGGCCGTGACCCAGGGCTGAATTGGTGTTTTCTGGCTGACACTTGGGTACCGTCTGCCTTATCCCTAATCCTAGAACACTGTGGTTCCTGTGTCCTGGCCTGATGCTCAGTCTGTTTGAGAGAAAAAACAGGAGGTGTCAGAGAGAAAAGGGAGAGTAGACAAGGAGCAGAGGCAAGAGATGGAGAGGAGAGGAAGCAAAGGGTTTTAGCACAATTACCAGGAGCTGGAAAACTTGTTGAAAAATTCACCATCAAAACCACAGATGGAGGCAACAGCCTAAGTAACAACTTTCTCCAGGAATAAAACTTCCAAGAGCACATGTGTTACATCCCTAAGCTTCTGAGACAAATTGAAGTTGTAAGTGGAAAATAAGTTAATGAAGTAACTTTAAATGCTCTTTTGTTATTATGTTTTGGTGCCCTTTCCATTTCTAATGAAAATTTTCACGGAATCCTGGTGCGACATGACTACTGTATTAGTTGAATTAATTCTTAATACCAAAAGTCACACATCACCAAAGTAGAGGGTTGAAGTGGATGCTGAACATGTTTCATACACTCTGTGTTTGTCATAGTTTGTAATTCTGGATTATTCATTGTAATACCTAGTGCAGAGTTTGTATTTTCATTAAGCTCTTGTTCCTGCCGGGGTGTTGCTGCTGCTGGATCTGTTTTACGTCTTGCTGAACAGTTCAGAGTGATGGCTGAGGAACATGTGCAGCCTTTTGTGTTTCATCAGATTGTTAATGGATTCTGTTCAGCTGGCTGACCACTCCATCACAGGCAAATGATAGCATTCTCCAAAGCCTTTTTAAGTTAAATAGGACTGATTAGTGACACGGCAAAATGTAAATGGCTGCTAGGATTTTTAGTACACTTAAAGTTAGTGTCTGACTGGAACAAGAGCAAAAATTATAGATGTGACTTGAGCCACCAGTAACTATTTTGATTAGTTATTAAGTTAATTATTAAGCAGTACTCTGTCATTTTATGTAATAGACACCTCAACCATTTGTTTTGGTGCATCTTCTGTATTTTATAAAACCATTTTCCTACATTTACATGCCACTCACTAATAAATAAGGTTTGTCTCAGGGAAACCTAAGAAGGAGGCTGAGAGATCATGGCTCGTTATTACACTTTTAGGAGACAGTTCTGCTGGAGTGAATCAGTCTGGTGTGGGCAGAAGGTGTGTGAGAAACCCTGGTGGGTGGAGTGTGAAGTGTTTCAGGTCCTTTCTCTTGGTTGCAGGTGTTTCACTGATGGTGTTTGCAGGGGTGATTCTTTCAGGTGGGAAGAGTTAAGTGCTTTTCTGCTATGGTTGTGGCTTGTTTGTAGACACTGAATATTCTACTCATTCACCTCCCTAGTACAATTGCTTTATATCCATGTGAATCTGTTTTTATTAAGGTTCTTCTTGTCCTTTATACACCTGAACATTGTTTAATGTGCTCTGGCATTTCTTATAATTTCAGTTAGCACTTATTATTCAAGGAGCTTCCTTTGCAGCCCTCAAGCCTCCGTCTCCACATGGGTACCTGTTGGTTTGGGGATTGCTCTGCATTTACACCACATCAAGAAAGGTATCCAGCTGCTGATGTTCGGTTTGTTTTACTCTCCCTTTTGTATCACTTCCCAGGAAGCTTCGCAAACCTGTTGTTTTGATCTGCTGTTGCTCTTAAATTCTGTCTCCAGGTACATGTGTGTGGCTTCAGCTGAGAGCCAGAAAAACCCACCATGTGTATCAGACACTGAGACTGGGGCCCAGGAGGGCTCTTTTTGAAGCTGTTTCACTGACACACTTCTTGTAGTGTTCAACCAGGATGCAGCGTGGTGCCACTGAACAGACACACGGCCAGTGCTGCACAGACTTCCTGGGTCAGTCTTGCTGGTGAAAGCATTTTGGGAGCTGAGAACAGAAATGTCTCCTTCATGGGAAGTAGTTAAATGTAATTTTGTTTGCATCTTCTATAAATGCTTAAAAGACAGTGGAACATAATGAAATGGTCAGATGTTTTTATTCCTGTAGTATCATGCACAGGGACATTGGGAAATGATCTGACTCAGAAATCCTAGGAAAGCTGCTTCTTTTGAGAGTTTTCCAATGACAAGGATGATTATTAGGTGTGATGCTGTAATCACGTTTCCTGCCAGAAGCCAAAGTTCCCCTGCTTTTATTCTTCATGTAATGTAAAGTCTTCTGGGACAACCAGGCTGATCTTTCCCCTTCCCACCCTTTCCCAGGGGGATGTGATGTGACCACACCTCCAGCCAAAAGGTCCAGCAGTCTGAAGAGGGTGGGTGCATATGAAAAGCTCCTTCCCACAGTGTAAGACATGCAGAAATCCAGGGAATCGCCGAGTTTCTGGCTGCTCTGTCCTTGGGCAGGCTTCCATGGAGCTGGATTGCATTTGGCCTCTGTTGGGATGTGCTCTTAAGCTTCTAGAATTAAGCACTGGCTTCATCTACGCAGGGATTTCTCATGGCCCACACCTGAATTTGAGTTAACCATTTAAATTAACCTTAAATTCTAAGTCTACTCTGTAGATACCACTTTGTGAAAAGAACCCCCCAGCTGGCCCAGGGAGGAAGCTGTCCCAGGAATAAGCTTGGATACTGATTGGTGTAAATAAAGCTGTCACCATCTCTATGTATGAAGTACTGCCATACAGTCTATGGCATATAATAAATTTTAAAAGATGCTTTCAACTATTGAACCACACCAAAGTTTCTCTTAGCAGACTCTGCCTCTTGTCATACAGTGGGAAAACTGACCTGAAGAAGAGTTGCAAATTTGGAGCAGAGAATGGGAAATGTATGTTTTGAGGGGACTCACTGGTGATCCAAGGAACCCTAAATGAGTTCAGTGTAATTGTGTCTGTGGACGGGCAAGAGCCTGGATGTTCTTTGGTGGAGGATATATGTGGATTTATCCTGCCAGTGCTGACTGCAAATAACAGCGAAGAGAAGTCTGGATTCAGGATCAGATTACTTTATTCCCTAATACATTTTAAAATGCTTGGGCAGATTGAGCCCATTCTAAGTATCACGATACAAGGATGAATCCCTGGGGCACAAGCAGATTAAGGGTTTCTCTTCCTGCCTAAGAGTCAAAATACAAATGCAACACAATGAAAACTTGTTTAGCTCGCAAAAGGATTACAGGGTGTTCCAGAGATTTTAATCCATAGAGGATTCCTAATTATTCTAATAATGATTTTTCTTGCAATAGTTCATAAATCTTTGCTGAGCAAAAAGGGAAAGAGTCTTGTATGCAAAGAAATTAAAAGGATTTCGTTTTAGGTTACTTCATAATTAACCTATAAGTCATCACACAGTTGATAAAAGGCCTGCACCATTGTGCAAGTAAGTCAGTAACTGTAGGGAAGGAAATTTGTGGAACAAACTTTTTGGAAGGTTTTGTTTTAGTGCAGACTCAGTGACTGAGGATAAATTCTGACTTGCATAGAATGTGGAGTGTTGCAGGGGCTGCATTATATAGACCAGCCTTTTCTAGTTTCCTGTTAATACAATTCAAAGGTACAGTTTATAAGTGACTTTAGGTGAGAGTGCTGCCAGGTTCTGCAGTTCCTCTTGGTTCATGCAAAAACCCCAGACAAGAGTTTGAATCAGCTTACAAGGGTGATATGTTTTTTGTTCTTTTGTTTGGTTTTTAAACCAAACCAAACCAACCACCTATACCACTGACTATACAGTGTCTCCAAAACACTGATACAGATGTAGACCCCTACACTGAGTTAATCCAACATCAGAAGGGGTGAAGCCCACCCTAAGTTGCCTGTTTTGCCACTTCCCCAGATAGAATCTCTCTTTTATTGTTTACAGCCACTTCAGCCTCTTGTGTGTCTTGTATTATACTGCAGATCTTCCCATATGCATTTTGATACTACTTACTGAATGTTGAAATCCTTTTGTTCTGAGAAAAACAACTAAAGGAATATAAATACATAACATTATCAGTTTTTACCCTGACAGAGTAGTGGGATGTAAGATTAGAAGTACTTCTTTTTTCTGAAGATTAGCCAGCCTCTAATTATTTGATTTGGAGAAGAAAGATCTTTAGGAAGTAAGTAATTTTAAAAATGCATGATTTCCTGTGTCTTTGGTACTGCCTGCATTTGGAGAGAAGATATGTGAACTGCATTGAAAATTTCTGTGTAGCTTGTTTTTAAACATTTTGTAATTTCAGAATATTATTTCAATTCAAGATTTAATCCGTGCAGTTATTTGCATAAAGTATCTGTCCTATAATATGTTGATTATTTTAATATTTAAATTTTTAGATAGAAACATTTTTGATGTGGGTTTAATGTCTTGTTAGTTAGTAAATAGTCAGTATTTTTTATTTATATTTTGTGAGCAAACTTACAGGTAAGAGATTGTTGTAGGTCATGGAATCAATGACAAAATTTGGTTTTGCAACTATTTCCAGTAGATTTCCATATTTTTTGAGTGTTCAGGTATAAATAATAATCACATACCTTAAGGGAGCCTGCAAGAAAGATGGAGAGAGACTCTTTACGGTAAAGGGATGCAGTGCCAGGACACAGGGAATGGCTTCTCACTGCCAGAGGGCAGGGATAGATGGGATGTTGGGAAGGAATTGCTCCCTTTGAGGGTGGGCAGGCCCTGGTGATGCTTTGAGTTTTAGCTTGTATATTCTGTATTGCCTACTGTAAAAATCTGAAGCATCTTATAGCCTGCTAGCTACTCTCTCATGCTAAGATAGACTTAACAAACTCTCTAGGTTTGCTGTCCAAGGACACCTAGGCTGTCCTGGGCCCAAAAATGTGTAAACCAACATCTCGGAGAAGGGGGGCTGAGCTTAGAGAACTTACATCAGTAGTGTCCTAGGTTACAATGTAAGATGTAACCAAAAGCATGTATTCTATCACCATCTTCATAAGCTGTTAAAACAGGTGGGGCAGTGTTTGTTATCTGCTACCATGACTCACCCTTGATAACTCCCTCTGGAAGCTATCTCTGTTTAATGGGCAATCAAGGACCCTGCCGCATGACTCACAGATAACTCCTACCGACTGTCTCCTGTTAATGGGTCCATCAATGCCTTGCCTCGTGACTCACCATCCCATTGGGAGATGCTTGGCCCAGGAGGAGGAACTGAGAGTTCCCATCTGTATATAATCAGAGGTTTGGAACAGCACAGTTGCCCTTACCTACGGGACTCCCAGAGGACAAGAGCTACACCACTGGACCTTCAGGTGAAGACCAGGCTCTTTTTTTTCTACAGGATCACTGCTGCAAGCATNCTGAGGCACTGCCGGAGCCCCGCTCCCGCCACCCCGCGCCCACCGAAAAGGGAAGGGCCTGACAGCCGAGAAGGGTGTCACTGGGTTCTGGTTCTGTTTGTTATCACTGCCATAGTTACTGTTGTTTGTTTGCCTTATTATCCATATATATATATTAGTAAAGAACTGCTATTCCTATTCTTCATATCTTTGCCTGAAAGCCCCTTAATTTCAAAATTATAATAATTTGGAGGGAAGGGGGTTGCATCTTCTATTGCAAGGGAGGTTCCTGCCTTCCTTAACAGACACCTGTCTTTCAAACCAGCACAAGTAGCCAAAGTTTTAACTGGCAAATTTATGCTGATACGCAAATGAACCAAACCTATAAAAGTGTAAAGAACTTGTGACTCGTTGTCCATCTTGGGGTCCATTTTGGCAGTAGCCTCTGGGCTCCCCAGGGTGTACCTTTGAAGGACTTTCAAATCAATAGCTACCTTTATTCCCTTATTCCTGTCTAGTCTCTCTTTCCAGGCAGCCACTTCAGGCATCACTGGCACAGGGTGCCCAGAGAAGCTGTAGCTGCCCCTGGATCCCTGGAAGTGCCCAAGGCCGGGTCGGACACTGGGGCTTGGAGCAGCCTGGGACAGTGGAAGGTGTCCCTGCCCATGGCAGAGGGTGGGAAGGTTTTGGTCTTTAACATCCCTTCCAACCCAAACCCTCTGGGATTGTAGGGCCGTGATTCTATAATTTGATTTCTTAGAAGGATTTATTTATATTTTAAATCTGAGCATAGCTCAGATTTTAGGTTCAAATGGAGTAATGGAATATAATTGCAGAGTCATCGCTTTTCTTCCTATCTCCATTTTCTGACCTACCCAGCACTGTCCTTTTGCCTGGTTCTGCCCTTTCCCTCTTTGATGGGGAGTCCCTGGCCCCTGGGATTCAGCCAGCAGCATCGTGGGAGAGCCTCAGGCAGCAGCTGTGACAGATAGATAGTGAATTGTAGCACAGTGCTAAAAGTATTTATCAGATACTTTGTAAACTTCTTCGTAAATGGCGACAAATAGTGAGTTTGCTCTCCCTCCCCTCTGTCTCAGGGCAGAGATTTGCAGGGATGGAGCTGCTCTGTCCAGAGGGAAGGGCTGGTAGACTCAGCAGGACTCCAGGCCAGGCCACAAACACTGTATAATTGTGCTATAAGGAAATATTTCATGGTGAATTCCTGGGTTTTCTCTGCCTTAGTAACAGATGCCATTATTTGTTGGCAAAAACCGACATTCATTTCAGTAATGAAATGTGTAAATTGACAGACTGACTCCTGCCTTGAATTCTTTTGCTTTCCGAAGTGTGTCTGGAGATGATCTTGCTGGTGTTCATTTTTAGTTTGTTTGTTCATGCTGGTTATTTCTTGCTAAGCTGGATGTCACTTTTCTTGCATGTTTTAAGCTGTGACTTGGGAGTAAACGCAAAGTGATGTAAGGATTTCTCATTAATTTCCTCCCCAGCCCAGCCCCAGAATGGACCAGAGGGCTTCCTGGTCCTTCTTGTGGGTGGCCTCAGCAGCTGGAACCCCCCAAAATTGCCATTTACACCAAAACTGGGGTCAGATCCAAGGATGGCATGTGTGCATGTCATGGCTGAACAATGTGTGAACCTTTCTCTCCAGACCCAGCCATTTCAGGCTCATTCCATTTTGGGTGGTTTTATTTGAGAAATGGTGTGTTTCCTCAATGAGGAGATTTAATGTCAGTGTTCTGACTTAGGAAACAAGCCTTGTTTTGCCATAGCTCTTTTTTTTTGCAGTTGTTTTTCTCTTAGTAAATGTGACCAGCCTTTGTGCTGAAATCTCCCCAGTGTCAAGCAGATGCAGGTCAAGGGAGTTTTGTTAGTGGTCTCAGATGTTAGAAGAATGAGGTTTGTTTGGTTTATTCTCTTTTTTGAACAGCTTAGTATGGAAGTTACCTTTTTTTTGTGCTGTATGAGTGCCAATGTTGTGGCATTTGCTGCTAATTGTGGACAATGTATTTTCTACTTCTCCTCCCGACTCGAAAGGCTTCATGTTATTCTTCTATATGAGTGATAAATGCTTCTGTCCTTGTGTTACAGCTCAATTTTCATTTTCAATTTCCTTTTTGTCACCTCCTAGATGTCTTTAATATATTCCAAGGATTTTGAAGATTATGTTAATTCAATTCACCCATGGGGTGCCTGTTGATGGTTTGTTCTGGAAAGCCTCTTACTCTGTCTCTTGGTGTGAACAACAGTCTGGTCCTCTGGTGTCCTTGGTAAGGAGGTTTCCATGTCACTTTTGTAACTTGCCTTTTCTGAAAACAAGTTAGGAAGACTTTGTCAGTGGTAATTTATTGTCACCTTCCCATATCTGAGTGCACACAATCATTTGGGTACTTTGCACGTGCCTTTTCCCCTTTGACTGCTGTTGGTATCACTTGCTTACACTCCCAAGCCCTGCTACAGCACATCAAGGTACAGCTCTCACAGAAACAAACTTCAGTGAGGGCAGAAAGGTGGGTTGTTCTGGTACTGGAATTAGGAGAAAAAGCTGGGCCATGAGTTCAGTATCTCTGGTGTTCAGGGCCATCGAACTCCTTCTCAACCCCTGGCAGCGAGTGGCTGTGTCATGCCTGAAATACAAGGATTAATGTATTTTATAAATGCTAATGATGTTGGAAGAACTGTGGAAAGTCTTAGTGCCTGTATGAATGGCTAATCCTCCTTTTAGGTCTGGCAAAGCTGTTGACCTCACTGATCCTTTAAAAGTGAGCAGCTTGGGCTAATTGCAAGTAGTGTTAAAAACCTGCTTCCCTGAAGTTTCAATTCTCAGCTTTTGTCTTTAATATCATGTGTCTCTTCCTGTGTAAGTTGCCTAGAAAGAGATAAACTGACCACAACCACATTTGGTTTATAGACTGGAAAGTCCTTTATGTTTTTTTGTTGGACTTACAGGATTTGTAGATTTTTCAGGAAACCCTTAACTGGAAGTGAGAAAGTGAGGGAGAAGGAAAGATGCCAGTGAATTAGTAAGATTGCCTCATTTTTGTCCTTTAGAATATCATTGGGAATTTTCCTGATAAAGAAATAGTTACAAAGCATTTTATTTCAGTGTAAACTTTGTATTTCTGGAAAATCTGGGGATTGCCAGAATTGCTACTACATTGGTGGGCATTAAAAGATCTAGGGTTCCATGGAAATTGCTTCAGCACATTCAACAGCAGCTGAAGATGTGGCAGCCAGTCTGCAGCAACACAAGGGTGGGACCTGGGCCCCTCTTGGCTGATTGTAGACATTGAGTCTAGCTTTCAGTTCATTTGGTAGTTAAAAAGTCCTCTGTGTAACTGAGATTTGGATCAGTTGTGTTCTCAGGATCTCTCTTATCCTTTATCTGTGTTAGTGTCTCCTATTCTTTTGTGAAATTTTTACTGCCTGTTAGGAGATTGTCATTGATTTCACATAAAAATAATTGGTCATCTTTGTTGACTCGTTTGCAAGCAAGGAAACAGCAGCAGCAGCATACAGGGTTTTTGTCCCTCAGTCACTGGTTTACTTCATTCAGTGTGCATCTTGGCTAATGGGTGCATGAACAGGTCTTTATTGCAATAACATTTCTTTCTTCTAGAGAGACAAAGAATTAGAGTAATCCATTGGAAGTACATCCCTCCCTAGAGCACAGAAACCATCTAGATGTTGAGAGACAAACTCATTTACTTACTGTGGGCATGGGAGAGGGGGAGGAGGAGAGAGAGACAGGAGAGAGAAGATGTACAAACGTGATGTTGATTTGGGAAAGACCATTTTGTTTGTCCTGAAAAAAGGAGTTTTTTCCCCTCCACCTCCACTTGCAAGCAGCACATAGAAAACACTATGAAAAACACAGCCCCATAGAAAACACAGCCCTCCATCAGGGGTTCAAAGCATCTCAGCCAGGTCACAAAATCTAAGGAAAATTAATCCACAAACACCAGAGGTTTACATCCAAAAAGGAGACAGAGAAGTCCTGTAACTTTATTTGAATAAAGGGAGAGGTCATGGGCATTTCCCATGGGGTCTCTCAAGTTGTTGGAGGACGCAGCCTCCTTTTTATCCTAATTTCCCAGCTGCATTTCCCTCTCTCTTTCTCCACTGGCTGAGGTACTTGAGAGGTACAGACTTCCCAAATTGCTCAATACAGACCCCCTTTCTAATGTGTACCCCTCCTTTTTTCTTTTCCTATGGAATTTTTTGTTCTCCCCTTTGCTTCTTTCACCCCTCAGTATCTAGCTTTACCTATCAGCAAACCCACAGTGTGTTTGTAAAGACAAATCCTTCTCATTCCTTTCGTAAATGATCTCTGAAGATCATGAAGGTCAGTCTCTTTCTCAGAACAGAGCTAATTTCAAATGTAGACTGGCTTGTTCTGGGCTCTGTCCAGCTGAGTTTTGAATATTTCCTGGGCTGGATACTCCTCTATGACCCTGGAGTCCCTGTGTCCCCACTGGAGGGGTTTTTTCCCCTTATGCTCAAACCACAAATTCCTTTTCTACAATTAATCCCCTGCCCCACCCCGAGGGAAGTCTGCCTCCGTCTGCTCCACCGGGGAGCTGCGGACAGCATTTAGAGCTCCCTTAGTTTTCTCCTCGTAGTCCTTGACATACTCCAGGTAGTTCAAGACTGTATTAGTTCCTTCTTGTCACCCAGCATTTGTTGCTGTGTTGCTCTGGAAGGGCACTGTGTCCTCTGTGTGTGCCTGCTCTCACAGGGCAGTGTGGGCTGCCCCTTTGGAGTTGCTTGCAGAAATGAACACCAGGAAACTTTTACGCGAGAGAGTCCCTGAGCAGATCATCAGGAGCTCAGGAATGAGCTCCTGTCCAGTCAGAATGTGCAGCTTGGAATTTGAAGACATGTATTTGTGCCTTGTTCTCTGCTGCCATTTTTTTTTCCCTCTCAATTCTTCCTTATCCATATTGATTTTATCCTTTATTTCTATATCCTTCTCTGCTTTTTTTTTTTGAGATGTTGCCCTATTTGGAAGGAGGGGGAGCTCACTAAGTGAAAGGGACCACTGCCTGGATTTGATTTGGAAAGAGTCAATCACCTCCATCTTCATGGATTTGATTAGGATGATGTAGAAGTTGTCACAGACGTGTCTGGGTGGGGTTGAAAGGTAAATTTAGCTGGCATTTGAGGCCTACTGACAGGCAGTAAGATGAACTTTCCCTGCAGAGGCTTTATGCAGTTGGGGCCCATCCCTTCTTGACCAGCAAAGAGGTGACAGTGATTCCATAAGGTCAAGGAAGCTTCACAGTGAAGGTTTGTGTGTTTCTCCTTGCAAGTGTAAATAATTATGGGATCGAGGCTTATTGTATTGATGGAAGGGAAAAAACTCAGCTGCTGTGCCTGGAAAGTCCTTTGTAGCTCTGGGGAATCTTTCTCCAGGCTCTTGGAGTCTCAGAAGCAGCGCTGCCTGCAGTGGAGGAAATGGGATGTTATAGGGATATTCTCCATGTAAAGCACCATTAGGAGCCTGCCTGGAGCACTCCCTGCTTGGGATAGCCCACAAATCCAGATCCATTCTGTAGCTTGCTGCATGCATTTCTTGTGCTGAGATTTATTAGCCTGAGAAATCAATTCCTGTGACTCTTTAGCAATGGCAAAAGCAGAACAGTTTTATAATTGTGAGTTCATTCTTTATGTGGGACCACTACCTGTGCTTCAACTTGCTTTCAGAGATGGAAAAGCAACCCTGAAGCTTTACTGTATTGAAAGTTGGTGTCCGAAAAAGGCTGTTAAAATGTTCTGTTATAAATATCCACATATTAAGATAAACATTTCCATCATACTGTTTTTCAAAAATATGTTCTCTTGGTATCTTGAGTAATTACACCAATCTGCATGCAGTTTATTTCTGTTTATCTTCCAGTAAATTCACCAGATTCTTCCATCACAATCCCATATCAGTGTTTTGGGTCTAAAGTTCTGTGGCTTCAGAATTATCACCCGCGTGTATAATCCAAAATTGCAGTTCTACTATAAAGTCATCCTGCAGGGAGCTCTTGAGGCTTTCATGACCTCATTTACACAGCAATAAATTCCCAAATCTCATTCAGCCAGTGTTTTGTCTGTGACTAAATATTTCAGTCACCCATCATAGGAGATAATTTTCTGAAGTTAAAGTGGTATGGGAATAACTGTTACAATTAAAGGTATAATAAACTATTAAACTTGAACAAATGAACTGGTGCTTTGGTGAAAAAAGACAGTAAATTGTAAAACCTATTGTTCCTAATTACAATAGTGGGTGTTTCTCCTGCTTGGCCTGCTCTGTGCAATCCTCAGTGCTGGGGCTAAGCTTGGAATGGCAGCTTCCTTTTAATTTATGGATTCCATTAAAGGCACCAAACCTTCATTTAAAAGGGGAATTTCATCGAAAACTCTTATTTCCAAAATAAGAGTCCTTGTATTCTTTTTTCCTATTTTCCCCGAATTACACTGAAGACATATCACTGCATGTCTTCCAAAATGTGCAGGGGCAAGGTAATTTCCAAGAAATATTGAGGCAGATTTTGGTTCTTTCATGATCCCGGCTTCCCAGAAAGTTCCCTGTTTGAAGAGGAAAGGGAGTTTGCGTCGTCGTTGCTACCAGGAGCTCCTTGTTGGAATTGCTGCCGATGCAGATACTTGAATGGCAATTGATCAAAATTAAATAAAACATCCGTGAAAACGTGACGAGGCTTTTTTTCTCTTGCTAAAACACATTAAGCCACGTGTAATGGCTGTAGCTTCTAGAATAAACTCATCAAAACTAATGAAAGCATGGGTCAAAGAGATGTGGTTGCTTTAATTGCAGAACCCACCTTAATTGTTAGGTAGTCAGTAAATGCTTTCTTATTCAAGGCAGACAATCTACTAGAGTCACGTTTGATATCTTCTTTTTTGGGTGATAGTTCAGTGTGTCCTTGGACCCCAAGCTCTCTGAAATGTTCAGAAAGGAAGGAAACACTTGGACTAGAAAACAAAAAGGGTTTACTTTATTTTTGGAAATGGAACTTTTCTTTTATCTTCACACAAACCTAGAGGAGCTGTGTGCATTTTTGTGCCTTTTAAAATTGAAGAGTCTTTTACAAATTAAGGCCTAAATTCTTCCAGAAAAGATGCCAAATGTCTCAAATCCTTTATGGTATCATGTATTGCTTTTTCTGTTGGTTGTTCTTTTAATTATTTACTTGTCCTCTTCAATACTGTTCTCTTGAGTTGGTCAATACCAAGACTGCTGAATATCATGGAATTGTTGAGGTTGGAAAAGACCTTTCAGATCACAGTGTGGACACCTAAAAAGGAGGAGGAGAGGATAATGATTAGTCTACTGTCTTCACGATGTCTACATTAAATTTTGGTTAGGTAATTAAGCTGAAGGTTAAAATTTAGCAAGTGTTCCTACTTCCACAGTTGCTGCACTGTGCCAGCACAAGCTTTGACACAGAATTCACTTATTTTTAGAGCCAAGTCAACAGATCTTGGGCATGCTTTGCTCATCATAGTATTTTAGCAGTAGCTTTTTATAAAAAATGACTAAAGCACTTAGTAAAGTGCATTGTGTGAAAATTGTTTAGGCTTTGTTTGGTTTGTTTTGGTGATGTAGGATGCTTGCAACCTGCCATGGTTGTACAAGAGGTGAGGCAGCTGAGGAGGGAAAAGACATCCTCTAGATTTAGTACTTGACCTGGGAAATGACATAATAAGCCATCAGCTCTGCAGGCATCAAAAATGATGTGATGATTCCAGCATCTCAGTGTGTCTGAGGAACTCCAGTTAACTGACAAGTTTTGTTTCTTTCATATGAACAACTAAATGTTAACCGAGTATTTTTAAGAAACCCTGGCAAGTCACGTGTTCTCTTCTGCTTGAAAACAATCTTGGAATAACTGTAATACTTATTAATGATTTCTGATTATTTTGTAATACATCTGTAATCTTGTATTCTTTAGAAAAATAATGTTGTATTTTGTAGACCTGCAGGGTTCTGTTGATGCTTTGTGTTTGGTGCAATCTGAAAAGGTGAGATTTTACAAAATAAATCCAGGAGAGGAGCAGAGCTGTCAGTATCTGATAAATGTGGTGTGCTTTGCTAAAGGAGAGAAGGATGTCTGTGTTTTGTTCCTGACCCGTCAGATTTGGTGTCAGGGTTGTGAGGGGCTGGAACTCACATCACAGGCCTGAAAGAGAGGTTTGGTGGGATTTTTGTTTCAATGTCTCAAAGTGAACCCTCCCATGGAAGCAGATGTTCTCCAGTAAGAATGTCAAAGCTCTGCAGTGAATACCCCGTTGGCACTGGATCCCTGCACTGGCTGTCATTGCTTCAATTCAAGTTTTGGAAAGGTGTTTTCTGTAGAGTTTACAAAAGCTGTATTTATTATCAGCACCCAGCTTAAGATTGTCCCTGGAATTTGTCCCCTGTCTTTTAGGAGAGCATTTAGCCAGATTACTCTCTTCCATCTGCAGCATCTTCTCAGGCAGGGAAGATGAAAACCCTAACTTCTGGGCTGAGCATGGGGTCAGTACTTGGATGATGTTTCAGAGCTGCCTTTAACAAGGATGTAAGGCCATGAGTGATGCCTGTGGAGCCCTGTGAAGGACAGGGCTTTCCCCCACACTGACCAGTGCATGGTCACAGGGTCAGGGCACACAGCCATGTCTCAACCCTTCCATCTCCCAAGTGCTGGACCCATCACGTGAATTTAGGATTTGAGAATACAAAGCTGACAGGGCCTGAGTTTGCTGCTCTCCATTCAAGGAGAGGCCTTCAGAATTTGGATATGTCTATGAGCAGGTTTTCCTTTCACACCCGTTGCTAGAAGTAGAGGAAACCAATGCCTGGATCAGAGCACTGATCATTTCCTGAGCTTCACGGAACCATCGTAGATCAGAATTCCTTTGGTCACCAGTAAATTTTGATGACCCAAGTGTTCTCAAGACCTTCAGCATTCTACCCTTTCAGATCTCTTCTTCAGTAGTATTTTGTTCAATGATTTTCTCCAGGCTGTGCCAGTTTCTATGGTGTTTGGGATATTTTTCCTGCCATCTCAAGCTATAGCTTTATTGTTCACCAGCACTCAGTAATGAGCTGAATCTTCTGACTGTCACTGAGATGTTGGCACTTTGGTTTTGACTGGCATTTTACCAAGTCTCTAATAAATTTGCATGCTTGATTCTGTCAAAGCAGCACTGCCTGTGCAGAGTGAGGCAGCGTTTAAAATGTTATTAATATAACAGCACAATGAAACTAATCTTTCACTACAACACTTCACTTTGTTCCCTATGCCTTAAACAAAGCCTTCACACAGCTCTAAAACTTGTTTTGCTTTACAGAGATCGTGACAGAAAATGACTTGCCTTGCATTCTCTCTGCTTATATTGGCTTTTTTTTTTAAGAGAGAGCTTAGGTTTCCATTTTCCTGAGATATGTTCATCTTTAAACTCATTTAACATTATATTTTACATTGTCGCATGTCTTGGAATGACTTCTTTCATTTAAAAAATCCTTGAGGCTACTTTGACATCTTTTCTCCCAAACCTTTGCCCTGAGCAGTTTAGTCACCCACAGGAGAGCACAGGGTGCTTCAAAACAGGGAAGCACAGTATTCCCTTTATCCTTGTTGCTAACTCCCCGCTCACAGTGCAGTCATTCCTACACTCCAGGGGTTTAAATAGCTTTCTGAGAGTTGGATAGGTTAGTCTCTCTGTCTTCGCTGGGAAACAAATGTTAAAAAAAACCCCAACACCCCAAAAACAAACACCACATTTTTCTTGTTTTCTTTACAAGTTATTTTTAAACACTGTGGTTTAAACCTGTTCAATTTAGTGATGCACATGCATCAGTGGGAATAATATTAATTGATTTAAAAATGTAAAACTTTCTAGTAGGAAGCAGAAATATCATTAGCCAGTCATTTATAAGAACAGCATCTTGCTCTGCTTTCACTCTCTGGTATTCCTGAAGCTGTCTGGAACTGTCATTGAAATGAACAATGTAGGTAGAAATCTCTTTGATTATTTGTGGATTATTTGTGGATTATTTGTGGGAAGTTTGGCTTTACCCATGCTTAACGATTTTCCAGTCTTCTTTCAGAAGCTCATATAGGGAAGTACTTGGGCAGCTCCATCCCAAACCTATGGCAAAGCTGGGATGCTCTCACACTCTGCTGCACAGTCTTGTTTGTAAATAAACTCTGCATTTGGGAAAACAAATCTTACTGTCAGAGAACACACTGTTATCAGTGTGAGGTAATCCTAAATTGGGAGTTGCCAAAGGTTTGGCTGTCAGGTTATTTGGAACTTCACTTTCCTGAATAGTTCTCTGTGAACTTTCTGGTTGTGTTTGATTTCTGGGGGAAAGAGTTTTGAGGATAAAGGGAAAGATTTTGTTCAAAGCCACCTGTCCTCTGGAGCTGTTCCTGCTGGCTGCCCTGTGGTTGGTGTGGCCCAGCTCAGGGCTTCATGTATCCTCACAGCAATGAGGGAATGGCACCTGCCTCTGTGCTTGTGTTCTGTGATGTCACCTGGCTGGATCTGAAAGACAACCTGAAACAGCCACTGTGCTCAGAGCAGTGGGATCCTCCAATTGCACAGTGAACATTAAACAGCAGCTGCTGTGGGTGCTGTCAAAGGCAGAGCAGGAATGGCTCTGCTCTGGGGATGAGATTTCCCACTGCTGCACGTGGCCCAAGAACTGGAGCTGATTAACAGGCCTGCTCTATTTGGGACTCACTTGTGGTTTTGCTGTGCTTGGGTCATGTTTTGTTCTACAGCAGAGAAAATTGTTAAATATTTTATTGTCAGTTTCATCCCTTTCTGTTGCATCACACCGAGAATTTGCTGATGAGAGCTATTGATCAGAAATCTTAGTGTTCTCTCATCCTTCCTCTGATACAGCGACACAGAACTTCAAATAATTAAGAATATAATGTTCTCAGTTGTATAAAGTTGTTGGCAGTGGTCTCCCACCTTTAAGTGACAATACCTTTCCCCAAGCCAAAGAAACGAGAATTTTCCCCCTTCTGTCATTCTCAAAGTTATCTTAAAATCTCGCATTGATTCATTGCATATTCGTGTGGTACTTGTTCTACTATCCCTTCACTGACTTTTTTCAATCTCAGAAGAGCTCTTGTACAGATAATGCTGCACAGTTTCCCTAACAAGCTATGCAAGCCACTGTGAAAGGATTTTGCAGAATCATGCTATAAATCCCTTGAATAGGTGCTATTGATTTCCGAAGATGTCTTGCTGAAAAAGGAATGTGCTGCTCAGGTCTCCAGAGGTGTTACTAAAAGGACAATAGCACTGGAGAAGCAAAAGCAGGAGAAAATAGATTGCCTGGCTATTTTTTGTTTGTTTGTTCTCAGCGAGATTATACAGGGGAGAGGAGATGGATTGAGCTATATTATTTCAGCTGGGCTGAAAGTTGCTTTCTTTTTGTGTTGAGAGTTATTTGATGCACCTGAAATCTGTGTGCGCTGAGGTCTATTGCTGGGTAGATGTGACAAACAGACTCTGCTTGTCAGGCTCTTTACCTGGAGTGTGTGAGCAGTGGTTCTTACACAGTGAGCACACATTGCCTTCACCAAAGGAGTTATCCAGCCATGTGCCAGAGTTACTCCAGGGAGGAAGGAGTTTGTCTTATTCTGCCACCACTTCTGGTTTAAGACCAGGCTCATGTATTCTTTTGCTGTCAGACAGTGATTTTTTTTTTTTTTTTAATGAAAGCATAGGAAAGGAATTGTGTTTGTAGGAAGTACCTGTACTTTTCAGAGTTATTCTTTCATCAGACCTGCCAGTGGCATGTATTCACATTTGCATGCTGACAGCTGACAGGAGGAGACGAAAAAGAAGAAATTGCTGGAAGAGAAAGTGGAGGAAGAACTCAGGAAAACTAAGCTAGAAATCCACCATACTTAATTTAAAAACACCTCTGATGTGCTGTGCTCTGACTGGAGCTGAAGTTTCCATTCTGTTGTTTTGAGAAGCAGTAAGTCCTCATTCCTCCATCCCAGAAACAGCAAAGGTTTTTAAACGATTTTTAAATGAAGCTGAAGCTCCATTCTCTTTTAATTACCTTTTTCCCAGTTGTTCTCCAGCTCAGTAGTTGCACTTATTCCTTCATCTTTGGAAAGACAGCATTATCCTCAAGAAATACGTTTTATCGAAGAGATGTGTTCTAGCTGTTTCCTTTGTATTGTATTCTTTACATCATGAGTTTGGGCTTGTGTCTATAGGAGCAGATTTTTGAGTGTATTTTCATTTGTGGTGTTTGGGACTAGCAAGAAAATAGCACCTTTAAAATACTCCTAAAAGATCTACAGGCTTTTGGAGCCTATTTTCAAGGAATGGGGCATTTAAAGTCTTGAGAAACCCTTTCCTCCACTCAAAGGCACTTGATGATATTTCTAGGCTGGTCCTTAGGCAGGCTCCATGAGAGGAGCAATGTTCCAATTCACACTGAGAACCCACTTTAAAATACTGGCATTTCACAGATGATTTTGTCCATCTCTAATCCCTGGCTGTAGTAATGTAAAAGGAGGAATAAGTTTTTTTTTTGTATAAAAACTAATCCAGAAAGCTTGTCTCTTATATTAACAGCTGTCCTGTAACAGCTTTCTTGATAATATCAATCTGCTCTCAGATTTCTACCAGATTTTTCTCCCAAGATATTTTCTTTCCTTTTCTGTCCTCTGGATTTAACCAGTCTTACTTCAATGCTAGCAATATACAGACTTTGTTCTGTCCCCTTTCTTCCCCCATCCTCACATGTGTACATTTTATAAAAGTATTGTGAGTGGAAAATAGTTTTTCAAATGATGCTTTCTTGATTTTTGCCTTTTTCTTTGATAATTCTCTGTATTCTTTACACATATATTTGTAGCTTCGTAGTCTGTTAATTGTAACTTAGCTTCAGTATTTTCTGAGGCAGAAAGATGAAACTAATTCCAGGACCCCTTTGCTATCTTAGTTCTCCTTAGAAACCAAGGCTGAGATCAGCTCCTCGAGATAAATTTTTTATAAAAAACAGAGCTTAGTCCTCATCTGAGGGGGGAGGATTTAGAAGGTGCTAGAGCAGGGGAGATTACTTCACCAGGCATGCTTCTAACTGGGGACTCCTGTCAGATATGGTAATAT
The DNA here is from genome assembly GCA_013398115.1 of Falcunculus frontatus. Lineage (NCBI taxonomy): Eukaryota > Metazoa > Chordata > Aves > Passeriformes > Falcunculus > Falcunculus frontatus. The sequence continues at coordinate 122,806 of VZRV01010946.1, read as the reverse complement.
GCAGAATCTACAAAAATTGTACGTACGTGTTATGCTGTGTGTGCATCTTTGGCGTTTTCCACCTGGCAAATTGTGCCCCTAAGGATCCTTATATAAAGGTAACCCCTTTTTATCACCCTAACTGCGTCTGGCTCATGATTCTAGGATCAGAGAAAAAGGCATCACGACTCAAACCTCAAAAGGAAGCAGTCAATTTTCATTGCCTAGTTTCAGGTGGATCTCGGGAAGAGGGAATGAAGGAGTCAGTATATTCTTTCTTGGTAATTTTTTTCCCCAACTCTATTTAAATTGTAGAACTGAAGAATAATTGAGGTGGAAAGAGATGTCTAGGGGCTCCTAGTCCAACCCCTTCCTCAGAGCATTCCTAATATATGAGGTTGCTCAAGATCTTGTCCAGGTGAGCTCTGAATATCCAAGGATGGAGATTCCTCTGGTGCTCTGGAGCCCTGCTCCAGTGTTTGACCACTCTGAGGTGAAAAAATGTTCCCTTGTGTTGTGGTTTGATGCTGGCTAGGTGTCAAGCCCCACAAAATCTGTTTATTTTCATAAGGGGAAATAAAGATTATTGAGGAAAATGGAAAAAACTTCAAGGCAAAACAGGTCCACACTTAAACAATTACAGTATAAAGAAAATCTATTGCTAACAGAATGAAAAGTAAAAAGAAAGAATAAGAGATTAAAGTAACTTTCAAACACCTTTCTCTCCCAGTACCTCCCTTTTTCCACCAACCTGCACAAGGGAAACAAACATACGGTTTGGTCAATGTTTCATTTCTTAAGAGTCTTTCTTTATGTTTAAGGAAAAGAGTTTCTTCTGTTGTGCCATGGGATTCTTCCCACGGGAGGTAGCTCTCTATGAACTCCTTTAGCGTGGTTCAAACTTTCACAAAACAACAGTCCGCCCAGAAACTCTGCTGCAGTGAAAAAATATCCCTTCCATGAATCTTGCAGTCTTCCCACACTGCCAGTCATGGGCCATAATAGCCATGGGGTTTAGTCTTTTAAGGATGAGCTATTCCAGCCTTGAAAGCAAAGGCTCTCTTCTTTGAACCTCTAAAAGCCTTTTGCAACATCTATGGGCTCTGGTGTTGAGCACTTTTTCATGAGCTGTGCATGGATTTCTGCATCTTCCCATGTACTTCATCTCATGAGTCATAGGGAAAATGATTTGCTGCATTATTAGTCCTCGCCACGGCTTGCAAGGAGAATTTAAGCTCCCACGCTGGAAGCGCATCTGCCCTGTTTTCCCATCTTTTACACTGACCTTGGTACCGCCATGTTGGCTTTGTCTCACGTGATCTTACTTTTCTTTTCTTTCTCTCTCTCTGACTTGGAAGAAAAGCTGCCATCTGTAAGCCTTCAGCTGAGAGGCTGACCCCACTCGGGCCTGGCACTGGGGAAAGACCCGTCCTGTCTCTCACTATCGGCTGCGTGTGGTGTTTTTTCGGTTCAGCGTGGGCTGTGCTGGCCATGCAGAAGGGGCCCGCTGGCCCCAGAAGCTGCGGCATGCAGTTCCAGCTGCACTGTGATTTAAGGCTGTTTACAGCAGCCTGTGGAGCTGGGATGGCTTTTCCCTGGTGGCCTGGCCCCGCGTTGGGCCAGAGCCCGTGGTCTGGGCTCGCTTCGGGACGGAGCCTGGGAGCGCCCCTCTTCACCACTCCTTAGCAGGGGGAAAGCAGGAACAAAAGATGGTTCCTCCTTCCTTTAAATATGTAGAGTGCAGAGGCGTTACCAGCTTTCTCATTGGTTTAACAACTTGCCCATCAAACCGAGTTTTAAGACTACCACACCTTGTTCTACCTTGTGCCTCTGGATCCCTGTCCTTTACCTGCACACTGTGAGGTGGCTCTGGCTCTGCCTTCTCCACCCTGTCCCAGAAGGCAGCTGGTTGAAACAGACAGGCACAGGTTGTGTTAAGGCAAACACAGTCGTTTTGATTAGTTTTAGAATTCAGTGCAGTTTTTCTGAAATTCTCCAAAAGTTTATTTTTTACATTTGTTTCCAATACTGTTATAAGTAGCAAACACCTGCTTGATAATGAAAAGGTCAGTGTCTCATAGAGGTGATGGAAATACAGAGAAGCCCTCGTTTACACGGTGCACCGCCAGACAAGCAGTTAAAGAGGATTTCTCTTGAGGCACACATTTAATATTGCACTGGCACTTAGACAAACACTTAGTAATAGCTCAAGGAAAGCCTTTTTCCTTCGTATTGACTGTAGTGACAGCCCCAGAGTGTTACCTGGGAGAGATGCTGTTGAGTGATAACCAGGTGTGTTGTCAGGTGAACACAGCTGAGTGGCTGTGCAGGTGGCTGCATCATACATTTGAGAAGAGGACCTGTAGGGAAGAGTTCTAATGAACAAATGATGTAAAAGAACACCCAACTTTGATGTTCAAAAGCAAATAAACTTGCCAAGGACTGAGAAGGTTGGCAGTCCGTATTTCAGGTATACGTAATGCTTCCAAACCCAGGTGTTTTTCCCAGCTTTCCCCCGGCCTGTCACAGTCATCAATCCCATGCTCTCTTACAGGTTGTCCCATGGCATTTCCCGTGGGGGCTGGTTGCATCTCTGTAGAGTCACACAAGATGCAGAGTCTGAATGTGACTGACAAAATGCAGCATTTTGCTGATATCACTGTCTTTGTACTGTAAGAAGCTGCCTGTGGCCTTGATGAGTTTTCAGCCCTAAAATCACAAGCCAAACAAGGTTAAAATGATAAAAAGAGGTTGCAGGTTATTGAAGGTCCTCCAGGTACACTTATGGCAGAATGCACAAGTGATATAGGGCTTCAGCACTTTTATATGTTTAGCAAATTAGCATAATTGACAAGAATCCCCAATTAGAAGTACAGTTAATTAAGTAATTCCCCTCTTGGTTCGGCCCCCTACTGAAGCCTCCCCCTTGCTTCTAGCCCCACTTTTTTTACGTCTACCTACATGGGAAAGTGGAATGGCCTTGGTTCACTGAAGAAGCAAGGTTAGAATAGGATTTCGGCAATGTCCTTGTCTAACAAAGTACTGGACTTAGCTTAAGAAACTATATAACCATATAATAATAGTCTACAGAACTATGAATATATAAAATATATATAAAAAGTAAAAATTTTCTGGCATCAACCTTGGCAATACCTTTACTCTTCTAACAGGTGCTGCTGATTCTGCTTGAAAGCTCAACTTTCTTGGCAATGCATTGACAGTCACAGCCAAGCCTGATGAAAATGTGCATTTCAGATGGTTTTCTCTTGTGAACTTGTCACATTTCCACACCACCTTTTGGAAAAAATGAGTGGAGGTGAACCCTGGCTTCCCTGCATAGACTCAGGAGTAGGAGTCACATGAGCCTCCTGAGTGGATGTTACCCACGGAGAAGGATTTTGCCCTGCAGGTCTGTCTCAGGATTAGATGCCAGACTGCCCTTTAGACTCCCATTGCAGTGTGTAATGCAGCTTTGGCTGACCGATTATACTGGGTTTGTGAACAAAGTTTCACTACACATTTGCACTCTGTCTGCTGTTGCTTGCTGCTTGTGTGGTTTGGAAAAATTCCTGGAATTTTCTCCTACTGCTTCCTCTGATTGCAGGTGGGTGTGTGGTAGGAATGCGTCTGCCCTGGCAAACCAAATCTTGTACCACCCATCAGCAAGCATCATCAAAGCAGCTGTGCTGTCATCACATTTGACAGCATAAAAAGCACTGATTGCATCAAAAATGATTCGAAACTTCCTCAAAGTCAGTGACAAGGAAACATGAGCAATAGTTGAAGGGGTTGGAGATTTTTTTCAGATTTTCATCGGGACTACAATTGTCATGAAGCACTCACTCTGAAAAGCTGAGTCAGACTCCATCCACTTTCTAATGAACTTGCATGTCTGCAAAGAAATACAAATGGAATTGTGTGGAAAACTTAATTTTTAATGTGTAAATATAAACGTGTGATGGAGATTGGGACTGAAACTGGTTTCAGTTTTGTGTCATGTAGCTTCAGAGAAAAACCAATGCTGTTGGTGAAAATTACAACTTTTCTTCAAAGGATGGGCTTTAGTCCAGTCAGAAGTCTGACATAGCAGCTTAATTACAGAGAATAAAACAATAAATTTAGTTTTTAAAAAATCTAATTTCCATTTGTGGTGGAAGGTTTACATGTAACTCTTGAGAAATACTTACTAAAAACCACACCAACAACACATACACAGCCAAACAAAGGCAACACTTCTTTGGTGGACTGGTTTTCTGCTTTATGTTAAGTTTTGAAGTTATGCTTTCTTTTCTGGTTGTTTCTTTACATGCAGCTTCCAGCATATGCCACAGTCACACACAGGCTGCTCCTGAAAGCCTTGATCTGGAAACACTGCAGCAGGAAATGTCCTCACACTGGATTTATTTGGCAGAAGGAGGCGAGGAAGGAGATCTCTTCTTCTGTGCTGGCCCCTGGCAGTTAATTTTTCGCCCTAAAATGTTATGCCTAAACTATGAACTGGATGAGGTCTGAAAAGTCAGTGTTGATCCCTGATCCGGCAGAGTGAATGTGGAGGAGAGTTATGTGGAATCACTGGAACTGGAGGGAATAGCATTCTGGGGAACAGGAATTGGCCGTAACTCCACACTACATCTCCTGATTGCACTGAGCACTTTTTTTCCCAGGCTAGGGATTAATTTAACTCTGCATGGCTTTATGACATCCAACTGCTCAAGTGCCTGTGGCTATATGCTGTAATCATCCTGATTGCATCTCACTCTGGATGACTGCCACACTGCTGTCCCATGGGTTAGGAATACGCCTGCTTCCAAAAGCAAAAACCTGTAGCAGAATAAATAGACATAAATAATGTAAACATATAAAAAGATATTATTTCTACTTATATAGGTGTTGCTTATAGCCGCTACCTTTACAGAAATTGTGTAAAAAATGTGGTAATAGAATTAATAAGCAATTGTTGACCTCTTTTGGTTTGTGCATACCCTTGAATTGATTTGTACATACTCTTCCACACCTTCTCTCCAAACAATGCTTGCTTTCTTCAGTTATCTTTTGAAGGTTTAATAATCCTTTGAAAACAGTCAGGTGAACCTCAATGATCTGCAAACAAAAGTTTGGAATCCATGTCTGTGGGTGTCAGAGCACCGGTGACTTTTTGTGTGCCATAAACTCTTCTAGGGCTTCATTTGAACCAGAACTTTTCTTTAGACACTCCAAATCCTCCATCTGGTACCTTGTATTCCGGAGGGACAGAGGAAAGGCTGAGTTTCATCTTCTATATTTAATGGGCTTGATGGTGATTGTACATCTCTGTTGCTTCACTGACTTCAGTAAAGAGTGCTTCTCTGTATCTCTCTGATTTCAGAATTGGGCCTGAAATTGATAGTGATATCACAAAAAGGAAAATACTATTAGGAACTAACACTCAAGAAAAATGACACAGCCTGGGTTTGAAAATGGAACTAATTTATTCACCCACTCCCTCAGCGGCAAAGCAGAAATGAGTGGAAGGGAAGAGAAGTGATAACAGTGATGAAAGCTGTGGCATCCTCCTGTGGGCAGGCACTAAGGCTGTTTTAAAAATGTGCAGTCAGTTTTCTGACAGAATCACCAGCTTCTGAGAAAAGTCTGGATTTCTAACTTTAGGCTTAAGGCTCAAGAAAAAAAAATAAAATTACATCTCTTCTGCCCACTCCCCACTTCTGTTTTGTATTCTGCTGCTTGTCTTTGGCTGTCAACAACAGAATCACGTTAGATGGGTGGGGATCCCTATAAGATCCCTCAGTCCAGCTCTCCAGCTGGAAAACAGCAAACCCCCAGTGCTGGAGGGTACTCTGGGAGCACTTCCACAGGTGGGCTTTGTGCTGGTGCTCGGTGCACAGCGACCAGAGCTCAGACTGGGATCAGCGCTGTGACGGCTTGAGCTCAGCTTGTGCCTAGAAACCCGAGCAAAATGAACCTCTGTGTCCCTGGCAATGAGTTCATCTGCTGTGCTTGCATGCTCAAATTATCTTGGCAAAAAGATTTACCCTGGAGGGCAGCAGTAGATTGTACCACGGCAGGGCGAGTAGCAGGCACTAGCGATTCCTTGGTACACACAGCACCATTAGTGCACCTTCATCTGCTGAAGCCACTCTCAGACCAGCTGCTTTCCTCCCTGACTCTAGCCTGGAATTGTCCCGGCTTGCCTGATTTAAGCTGGTTTTGTTTCATAACACCTTGTTGCTCCCCGACACTCACTGCTCTACCTGACTGTCCCAGCCTTGCCAGCAGCTTTTCTAGTTTTGGCTCTTAGCAAGAGGGCGCGGAACTCTGAGAGCTCACAGCATCTCCTGGCTGAGCAGGGGCCCTGGAACAGCTTCTCAGAGCTCACATCTGGGAGCAGGCACTTACATAAAGCTCCCCCCTCAGGTTTCTGGGTTCTTGCCTTTTGACCCTGATGCTGGAAGCTATCGTCTGTGATTAGGAGGAGCCTGCACTCAGACATGTGTGGGTAATTTGTGGTAAGTTCATACCTTATCAAGTTCTTTTCTACTATATGATATATTTGTGCTATTGTCTGGAAAAAATACATCTAGTTTAGTAAACTCATGAAAACAAGTGTCTTAGTGTCTGTCAGCTTGTCCTTTCCCTTTATCATTCCTCCTTTTCACTAGATTCCAACAGACTACTCCTCTATTTCTTGGTTCCTTTGTCCTCCCAAACTCTTCAAAATGAGAGGTGCTGAATGGATTTTGCCTTATGCACACAATAAATGTGTTTAAATTAAAAAAAAATTCAGCAGAATGGGAAGGGACAGAGTAGCACAGATTATGTCAGATACGGAAACCTGAGCAATCTACTTCAGGAGGTCCTTGTAAGACTCTGGGCAGAGTGGCAAACACCCCAGGTCATATCCTGTTTCTTTGTGCTGGGTATGACTGCAGCAGCAGCTCCTGCACACTTTTTATCCTTGGCTGTACATTCTCCATAGCGTGGCAGTCTGGCTCAGAGCAGTGCCCTCTAGACCTGGATCTCCTCTTCAAGAAGGGTATGGGGCTTTTTAGGGCATTACAGTTCAGGGCTCAGTGAGGATTCTTCTATCACTGGATAAAATCCGAACACTTGGGAAACCAGTGAAGCTACTGCTGCAAACTGCAGCCAGGCCATGACGACACATTCAAGTTTTAAAACAAATTTTGAGTTATCCTCAGTCTTTGCAGTCATATTCCCAGAAATCTGTGGTTTAGCTTCTCCCAGGAACATTAAGAACAGAAAGCTTCTTTCCTTAGAAGCAAAGCTGGCAGAATGATGGAGCCTGTAAATGATGGTTTCAGTAAGGGAGATCCACCTTCCCTCAGTTTCACTGCTGGCATTGCTCCAGGTTAGTGGTGCAATTCTTTCCCTCCTGTTCCTGTTTCTGGAGAATCTATTTCAGTGTTTTGCTGCATCTCTTTCCTGCTCCGTTCAGCTTGGGGTTTTTCATCTTGTTCTGTGAATCCAGCAGCTGTGGGGATCCTCAGAACACTGAACTCTTTCAATTCGAGTTGTAGCTTTTCCCATCTGTGCTGATGGTCAACCGGGTCTCACTTTGCCATTCCTCTACTTGTATGCTCTATGTTTGTGCAGCGACTCAAACAGTTGTCAGTTTCTGTTGTTTTTGCTGCTGTGACATTCAAAAACACCATGAAGGTGGAAGCCTGGTCGAGCCAGCACTTACAAAGCCCAAGTAAATGAGAAAATGTGGTATGTATCCCAAAGAGCTTTAATTCCTCTGTGATGGTCAGACTTTTTTAAGGATTTTATATAAGGCTACCAGAATGTGAGAAGAAGTTGTCTAATTTGGCTGAAGAGACAAAAAGACAACAGTCTCCCTGCCTGTGGTTTGGGTCATGACTGGTGTGAGCAGCCTCCTGCCTCGCTCCTGCTCTCCCAGTCAGCTTCAGCGTTTTGGAGAAAGCAGTGAGAAAGTTTCCTGTGACCTCAGAGCACCACCTATAAATCCAGAGACTCTTACCTAAGAGTAGAGACAACTCCTGCATGTAATTTAGAGGATCAGGGCACTGCAGGACTCCTCGATAACACAAGCCACAGATGTTTGTCACTGCTATTCTTTTTTTTCTGTAATAGCTGTAGAATCTTGTTGAGTGCATAGCACAGGAGAAGGAACCAGCATGGCTCTAAACTGCCTGGTTTTAGCTCCAACCTCATTTGCTATATTCTGAGATTTTAGTACCCTTTGTAGGTGTTTGCAGATTGCTGAATTTGGATACCAAGGAATTATGAAAAGGAAGTGCTTTATGAATTTAATTTTCTGATATGAAAAGCACGAGGGAAAAGTACCAATATTAATATTGTAGAATCTCTAGGATAATTCTGTAGGAGAAAGTTACGGGTAAATATTCTGAGTAAGCTCTGTAGGAGCAGACTGGTTGTGCAGCAGCCCACTGGCCCCACCAGGACCCAGGTAACTGAGAACTCTGTGGTCTTCTGTGAAAAACCTCATTTGTAAAAGGATCTCAGTGTTGTTCTTCCCTGTGCTCTTTTCATCATTCCACACCTGCCTTCACAGCAAGGCACCATTTCCTTCTTGGCCTCATCTCTCTCATTCAATACCCCCCTGGAAGGAGCCAGACAGGGTTTCTACAGACAAACAACAGGGTCATTTGGAGTAGACTCCTTTCAAAGCAGGATCTCTTTGGTACCTTTGTAGACAGGGTCTTAGAAAGATGAAAAAAAAAATAATAATTTAAAAAAAATTAAAAATAGTTGCTTAAAGACCCTCCCATTGGTATGGGTCTAGTGCTCAAATTCCAGGATGTTGCTAATGGCAGTTGAAACTGTAACATTTTTCTCACCTATTTTGTTTCCTTCCCTCAAGGTTTACATTTTCATTTGCTTTCATGCAGCAAATAAATTCCATGAAAGGGAAATGCTTAATAAACAGCCTCTGGTAAAGAGTATGGCATAACTGGCATAACTCCTTCGCTTTTAGAAGCATGAAGATTGCATCACTGAATATTGTGCCTGTCAGTAAATTAAATAAAAAACCCAAAGCAAGTTCAGGAAATTAAATTCATTATAAAGATAATGGAATGTTCTGATTTTCCTTGCTGCTGTAGTCATGCACGCTTTAATTGTTTCCTTGAACAGTCAATACCTTGTAAAGAAAATAAACATCGTCTTCTCTTAAGACACTGCTGAATTTTCTAGGGATATGTGGTGGTCTGTTTTACTGCTACACCTGGAGGGAGTCACTCAATGCCTGAGCTTGTGGGATTCAGGGAGTGTCTGCACTGACAGGTGCCACTGGCACTGGCCTGTCCTGGCTCTGCTGCAGTTGTACATCACCCTTCTGAAGCACATGGGAAAGGTCCTGCACCGTAACTCCCCTGAACTGAAGTATTCCAGTTGTTTTCCAGCCTGGCATATCCCACAGTGCTGCATTTTGTTCATCTTTGCTGAGCGGGGGTAAACACAGCTGAAATGTTTGCAGTGGAGGAGGAGGCTGCTCACGTCAGTGTTGGGGATGCCAGGCTTTGGTGGAACAGAGCAAGGAGCTAAGAACAGATAACTTTGCCTCACTTCATTTATTAGTCAGTTTGATTGTTTTACTCTCTCCAGTTTTGCCAATCAGACCTAATCAGGTTCCCTTAATAGCGTGATAAGTCTGTGTGTTCAATTATACAGGGCAATGTTATTCATAGATCATTCTAATTTCCCAATATAGATTAATCTTATTAATATTTATCTTCTAATGTATTTACAAATTCAGAGTGGGTAATCTCTGTCTAAATGAAGCTGCTCTTCACACAGAGCTCTCTTTCTTTTCTTTAGAAGACTCATGGTAGCACTTAATATTATGAAAAGCTTAAAGCAGAAAAAAATGTAATTAAGTGTGAAGCCTCATTAAAAATGACAGTGTCCAAAATGTTTGTGTGGCTGATTTTTAAGGTCCCTTCCAGCCCAAACCATTCTATGTTGTCAAAACAAAAGGCAGGAGGGATAACAGCATGCAGCAGGTAAAACCTCAAGGTCAGAAACACCCAACCACATTAGTTCTTGACCTCTGTGTTTATGTTTGGCTACAGAAACTGCCTTGGTAAAGTGCCTGAATCACCTGCCCAGATCCCAAAGGATCTGGTGTCTGCCTCCTTTCACCTGTTTGTTTTAATCAATGGCAGTGGAGGAGCAGGGAAAAAAACCAAGCAGGCCTTTTGAAAAATGCAGGTTATGACCTAAGGATGACGGTAGGTTCTTCAAGTTCTGGATACTGGGTTTGGCTCCTGAAACATGAGGAACTGTGTCTGGAGAGCCAATCTGGAAAATATTCTCTGTGTACTAGCTGGAAATGTCTAAGTGGGTATTTAAGGGACTTTGGCACTCTTCAGTCCCTGTCAATGACAACAAGGGTTGTGTGAAACATTTAGGCACACACAAGCCTGTCACTACTCAGTAAAGCACTTCAGGATGCTTTTAAGCGCCTTGATTTCTGCTCTTGGTTTTATCAGCAGGAGGTTTTTTAAAGGGAAGAGGCTGCCCTTATCTCACAAATGGGCTAAACTGCCTCATGGCAAAATAGTCCTCAAAAATTCTTCATTCTTCAAAATGTTAATGTTGTTCTCCCTCCCCTGCTGCAGTGGTCGATGCCTTTAAGATGCCTCCTTTCTTACCTGTGCATTTGGGAAATACTGTTTCTGATCATGTCATTCTGCTGTTTATTCCCTCAAATGGGCACTGAAAATGCTCTCTTTTCCTCAGACTGATGCATTTGCAGGTTGATGCATCCTTGTCAATCTCTCTAAGTGTTCATGTTCCTGCATCAGATAGTTCAGGGCAGTTCTTCAAGGTGTGCACAAATGCAGCAAAGAAAATCAAACAGATGTGAAAGCAGGAAGAAATGCCTCATATTGCTTAATAAGATTTTGTCCAGAAAGACACCACATTGAGATTGAAAGATTCACAGGGTTTCTTGCAGCCAGGCAGAAACTTTTCTGCTTCTCTCCCCTTTTTCCCCCGAACAGCCAGGCAGATTTTGGGGTACAGGCAAAGGATGCCATGCACAGATTTTCCTGCAGATTGCCTTGGACCGAGGATGATGCCAGATTTTTGACATTCAGGCCTCATTAGAGTCATCTTTTCTAAAGGGCTTTATCTGGTAATGCTGAGCTAAATTATCTCTAAAAGTACCCATTCGTGAGATGGAAACCAGAAAGCAAGAACATCCCTCTGTGTGCTGGGCAGATGTCTGCTCTCAGAGTGTAAAATGGGCATTTCCAAGTCATTCCACTTAGTTTTGAAGCTTATCACGGCTTTTTCTGCCAGGTAAAATCACGATGAGCAGGGAGGGATAACGAGAAAGATTAGGGATGTGGAAAAACTTTTTTATGAAAGAGCAAAGGGATTGATGCTGTTCACTATGGAGAAGCAGTAAACAAGAACAGATCTGAAAAGGTCTCTCACCATTTGTTGCTGTGAAGCCAAGAGGGGCCGTTGGCCTTTGCTCCTTCTCCCATGATAACAGGAGGTAGAGATACTAATTTAAAGTGAGAGACCTAACACCTGTTTAAAAGGAAATTGTTTTTTCTTTCTGTATTTTGGCCTTATTTTAGCTTTTTCAAGACTGTGGAGACTAAGAGATCAGTATGATTTTTCGTTTATAGTGAGAGTTTTTTTGAAGACTGTTTATTTATAGGCAGAATATCCCATTATATATTGTGTGACAACCCTAAAAATTAATCAAAGCCAAAAATGTTCAAAGCCAAAAATGCTCACAATATTTGAAAGAATCTTAGTGTTTCAGTGCCATGCTTTGTAAGCAACATTCCCGTAGTATCAGAAGTTTTCTCCACATAATATAAAACATGATCAGAGGGATCAAACACACTTCATGGAAACACCATCTCTGAAAAATGTTCCTTCATAAATATATAAACAGTTTACGTGAGCCTGAACTGGATATAACGTATTACACTATATATGTAATATATAAAAGAGTAATGGAAGTTTCAAACAAACTTTGGACTACATATCTGAAAACTTATTGTAATTTTAAGAGTTTAAGAAAGGAGATGTGGCTTATTTTTTGGCTGCCTTGAGGAAGCCCTTTGATGCTCCACAGAGGTGCCTGGTATTGGCCATTCAGTCCCAGCATCCTATTTCTAGGGGACTAATGAACTTTGGTAAAGCACCAAATGTGTTCTGAAATCCTTTGGCCTCTTCTTCTTAAATGGCAGATTTTAATAAGTTGAATAATTTTTCTCTTTGTGTTGTGTTATGAATGTGAAAGGCTTTTCTTTGTGAGCTGAACAGTGAAAGTTACTTAAAACTAGGGATAAATTGTGTCTCCTGGTATGCATGTAAGTAGGCATTTAGTGGAGATACCAAGAGTCTTAATGCTTAATTTACACAGTGCTTGAAGTTTAGTATACTCTTCTCAGAGAACTGGTGTCTGATGTTTTCATTTTCTGCCGTCTTTCCATCTTAGCAGCAGAGATGATTTGGTACTGAGGTTCTTGGCATGCTCTCGTTATTTACAGATGACAGCAGCTGCTGATGGGCAGCCCAGAAACTTGTCCAACAAAAAAAAGCAGCCATGCAGTGAACTGGAAATGAGAAGTGGATCTGGTAATGGCTCCAAAAGACAGCAATCCACTTAAAAAGAAAGCAACAGAACAATTAACAAGCAAGCAAGCAAACAAACAAACTAACTAGGAATTCCTTGTAGAAAAGTTTTGACAAATGTGAAAAGATTTGGCATCAGAAGTGTTAGCAAGTGTTTTATCCTACGCCCTGTTTTGCTCGGAGGGCTACAAGTGCTGATTCCTTAATTGTCCATGTGGACTCTGGGATTTTGGTTACACTGCGAACACGCTTGTTCCAGGAGGAGAGTAACACTCATTTGGTGGTATGGAATTTTGGGGATGAGGGGGGAGAGGGAATAGGAGGAGACTGATGGAGAAGCCTGAAAAGAAGTAATGTACATGAAGTGAGCCTACAAGAAAGGTTGGGAGAACAAGGGCCTGGAGTGCCAGGACACAGGGAATGGCTTCCCACTGCCAGAGGGCAGGGATGGATAGGATATTGGGAAGGAATTGTTCCCTGGGAGGGTGGGCAGGCCCTGGAATGGATTTCTCAGAGAAGCTGTGGCTGCCCCTGGATCCCTGGCAGTGTCCAAGGCCAGGTTGGACATTGGGGCTTGGAGGAGCCGGGGACAGTGGAAGGTGTCCCTGCCCATGGCAGGGGGTGGGACCAGATGAGTTTGGTGGTCCCTTCAAAGCCAAACCACCCTGGGATTCTGTGAAGTTTTGCTTTGTCCTGCTCTCTTCTCCCAAGTTGTGTTCACTTGATCCCTGGCCCTGACACATGATCCAGAAGCTGTTCCCTGGGAAGCAGCGTGCCTCTAGCCAGGGATTTCATTCCAATAAGGAGAATAAGAAGGAGGAACCAGGCAGAACCACGAGCAGCTGACCTGTTTCAACAGGTAGCAGCGCCTGTGCTCACAGGCATTGCTGTTGTGCAGGTCCAGGCCTGCAGCTTCAGGAACATTTATTGGGCTCCTCTTTATGGAGCTGTGGGTGAAAATTTGTCACTTAAGGCTTTTAATTACAAAGTGCAATCGGAGTTTTCAACCACAGAACACAAATCTTAGTACCTAACACACGCAGTTGAAACTTCTCATAGAATAAACTGTAAAAGTTTAATCAAAATGAAAGTTGCAAAAGCTGCATTTCCTGGCACAAACGAGCGTAAGCCAGGGTCTGTTAATTTTATGGCTCCTCCTTCAGTGGCAGAAAATAAATTTTCTTTAAAAGAGCTCAAATATTTAAATTATTAAACAACTTAAAACTTGAGCATGTTCTAATCTCGGGAATCAATAAAGTTGGAAAAGACCTTTAAGAGCAAATCCTGCACCTGATGAAATTCGAACAAGGAAGAAGAAGATCACAATAGAATAAATTTACCAGTAATTACTTTTGCCTCAAATTTGAGGGTTTTTCTCTGCAGCACTGAGTGCTTTAAGTCAATGAGTGCCTTCATTGTTAGGTAGGGAGCAGGTACACCAAGGGTCTTGCTTGGTTTCTGGTTGTAGTAAGACTGTAACCCTTTGGTGAAGGTGGACGCAGGACACACACTGAAATGTTCCAAAGAGCTTCCAGCAGCAGGAAATCCACTCACATGTGATGAGCATCTCCTGAGAGAAGTTTATTTTTTCCCATTTGGGCAGGCCTATGTCACAGGGGAGAGCACTGGAGCAGCACGGTTGTTTAGGGAACAACGAGGAAGGCAGAGAGAAGGATTGGTTTTTGCATTCATGCCTCAGACTCTTGGGAGGAGGAATGTTCACAAGGCCTCAAGCTGTGCTCACGCTCACCCCACCCCTGTTCCCCTCTTTATCTTTCCCCTCCAGGGTTTCAACAGCACATTGTGAACCATTTTCCTGTGAAAGGCGTGCGCTGAATCCTTACAAAGTATGGCGCTCCTCAGGGAGGCAGCTGTGCTGCAATGAAGGAGCCCATGGATCTGGGAGGAAGGAAAGGCAGATTTGTTGTCTGTTCCCCCCAGTCAGGAACTTTGGTGTTACCAGTTCAGCTCCATGGGAGTCCAGGCTGTGGCTGACCTTAGAAAGTGGAGGGTATTTAACAGAGCGTGTGTGACATTTCTGCAGCTATTACGGAGTTACCCAACAATCGCCATTCAAAGGCCGTGATGTTACTCTCCTGCCCTCTCTGCACTGGGTTCCTGCCTTGTCCTTTCCTTTTTGCCACATTTTGGGTGATTCCATAGTCCATGTCTCAAATGATTTGGTTAATAGCTCCTAACACCCAGCTAGATTCCGCATGCCGGCTCCCTTGGCAGGCAGCCACTGACAGTACATGTGCTAATGTTGCTAAATATATGATTAACTATAACCAGGAGCAGCCTACCCACTAAACTCGGGCGATACAAGAAAGACTTGTCATTCCACACCTCCCCTCACACAGACAGGAGAGCATTTTCTGTGTTATGCATGCCTGGAAACCTTGGGCAAGTGTTTGTGTTTTCTTTGTTCTTCTAGTGGTAGTGTTTGAGCAACTAAAACAAACATTCGTTCCTCCATACTTGAGTGGCAAAGTCTCACTTGGAAGGAATAGTGAAGGGAGAGAAAATACGGGGAGATAACAGGAACTTCTGTGTTTAAGAAAGTGAATGGGTTTGAACCTGTTTAGCTCCATTTCCAGGAGATGTATGTTTTGGGCCAGATTCTCAGCTGATGAATGGAGAGCTAAGCAGAAAATATTTGAATAGAATATCCTAGGAAATATGACTGGCCACTGGGAAAAAAGCCATACCACTGGGAAAGTGATACCAAAGAGCCTTCAGTGCAAGGAAGAGGGAAACGTTAATCTGGAAATACTTACTCCTAGGCTTTTCTACAGGTACGCCTGAATTCATGGAGTTGATGTTCTTTTCATTTGTCTTCTTGCATCTGTTTGCTTTTTTACAGTAAACCGAACATATTCTTGTTCTGTTTCAGCTCATCTTCTGGCTGCTCTGAAGTCTTCACACAGACTGGCAAATCAGAAGAATGACTGCACCACCAGGGGTCCTGAGAGAAGTTTATTTTTTTGAGGGTTTTACGCCTTTTTCAGGTTGGAAGGGCCACTCAGATCATGTACTTGGGTAACTAAATCACTCTGTAATTTTTCACACCATGAACAGGTTGCCCAGAGAAGTTGTGGCTGTCCCTGGATCCCTGGAAGTGTCCAAGGCCAGGTTGGACGGGGCTTGGAGCAGCCTGGGATAGTGGAAGGTGTCCCTGCCCCTGGCAGAAGGGTAGAACAAGATGATCTTTAAGGTCCCTCCAACCTAAACCATTCTATGATTCCATGATTCTATTAAAATGCAAAGTTTATAACAGAAGGGCTGGAATGAAATTCGGGGTAATGGTGGTGATTGTTAGAAATGTGTGATTTGTTTGTTGTCTTATGGCTACTTTAAGTGATTATGTATAACCATTATTTAGTTACTTGATTAATTGTAATACTTCCTGTCAACTCTAGGTTTATTGCAATCAAAAATATATTCCAGCGGAGGTCAATAACAGTAAGTGTAAAAAGTCATCCAGCAGTCAGGAAAAACTGTAGTTTTCTTCTGCATTTTCAGCTGAAAAGGATGAGAATGCAGGCAGGGTGAGGGACTGTCTGGGAGAGGGAGTGTGGTCACCTCAGCATGGAAATCCGGTGACGGTGTCACAGCCTCCGAACTTAGCTGCTATAAAAAGCTGAGCCACCTGATTTGCTTTCTGTTTGTGAGAAAGTATTTCCAACCAAGAGAATCTGAGCAGTCTCTTCCACACCTGTAGCAGTGAGACATGGACCCTCTTGCTTGTTCTGAAGAGAATCACTTTATTACTACAATGCAAGGCCTTATATACTGCACTACGATGCTTTTATAGTGTGCTAAAAATACTCTGGCTGAAATTATATTTGTTAGCAGTCTTGTGAACTAAAACACACATTGGCTGCATGCCACCACCTGTTTTGCTGTCCACACATCCTCCTAACCGATCAGCATTCCCATCATAAGGTGTCCATGTGCAGGTTACATAACTTGTTTTTTGGTTATAGAACTCATTTTTTGTCTTCATGTCAGCTGGACCTTTCCCAGAGTGCTTTTTGTGAACAGAAGTGAGCAGAAGTGAATAAAGGTGAACAAGACCCTTATTCTGTGAGGCTTTTGTTGTCTCCCCCATCTCCCCCTACTTTTTTCATATGCTCTAATGCTAAAACAGTCTGCACCTGAAAAGCTGTTACCTTATTATGGTTATTATTGATCATCTGTTGCACACAAGATAAGGTACATGGAATACAGACCACAATCAATAAAAACCCATCAAAAACAACCGTGCCACTGACAAAAGAGGCCTGCAGCACAGGACAACAAAAAGATGGTGTCCAGTGTCCTCAGGAAGAGAGCTGCTCCTTCTGCACTTGGAAGTAAATGGCCACTTTTCCAAAGCACGTGTGGCTGGAGCTCAGGGGCCATGCTCTTTAGGCAGGAGGGAGTCCATTGGCTGGAAATGCTGACTGTGACATTGCTGATTGTCTTTCTGGGAGCATGGAGCAGGGAATGACTGGGGAAGATCAGCAGGAACACAACACACACCGAGGCCTGAGCTGGGTAACACATCAGGAAAATGTTTGGTCTGTGGTCAGAGCTATGCAGTATTGCTTTGCAAAGCTGTGTTTTGTTCCTTGGTTCTCCTAATTGTGCAGGAAGGCTTCTCAGATGGACACTCCCATGCAAATGCCACAAACAGAACTTGCTACAGGAAGGACCTTTAGTGGAGAGTTTGTGGAAGCAATGGCTTAAATTAAAACTATAGTGCTTGTAATCCCACACGTCACAGCCCTGCAATCCCACACATCACAGCCCTGTAATCCCACACAGCAGTGCTGCAATCCCACACATCACAGCCCTGCAATCCCACACATCACAGCCCTGCAATCCCACACA
>VZRV01010946.1:84165-105233 GCA_013398115.1 Falcunculus frontatus | reverse complement strand
TCTGCAAATCCACACAACATCCCTCATATCCCGCACGACACAGCCCTGCAGTCCCACACATCACAGCCCTGTAATCCCACACATCAGTCCTGCAATCCCACACATCACAGCCCTGCAATCCCACATATCACAGCCCTGCAATCCCACACATCACAGCCCTGCAATCCCACACAGCAGTGCTTCAATCCCACACAGCACAGCCCTGCAATCCCACACAACAGTGCTGCAATCCCACGTCAATTCAGCCTGGAGAAAAGGAGGCTCAGGGGGGCCCTTCTGGCTCTGCACAACTCCCCGACAGGAGGGGGCAGCCGGGGGGGGGTCGGGCTCTGCTGCCAGGGAACAGGGACAGGACAAGGGGAACCGGCCTCAGGCTGGGCCAGGGGAGGCTCAGGTTGGAGATTAGAGAAAATTTCTTTCCTCAGATTTAATCTAAACATTCCCTGGTGCAAATTGAGGCCGTTTTCTCTCCCTGTTATTTTTGGTAATATACTAGAGATAATTGTTATATTGAGTCTAAGCAATCTGTAATATATTTTAGTTTAATAGGTTGCATAAAAATATCTACAAAATGAAAAGTATTTGGACAAATATCTTTCACAAATGATATCTATTAGGCAGAAATGTGCTAGAATTTCAGAGGTTTACTTTCATACATTTTGGCCTCACGAGTCTGCTAAAGTGGAAATATCCTATTTTTCTTTTTTGATATATTTATACTGAGCAGACACCCAAAAATCATAAAGCTGGCGTATTAAAAAAAAAAAATCATGTTCATTACCTTATAACATATCTCTGGACAGCGTTTTATACATATTTTTGAAACCATTGACAAGCTACTGGTTCATCTCTTGTATTAATTTGTAGCAAAGTTTTATAGACATTAGCATCTTTCAGTTCCAAAAGCAGCTGATATTTTGAAGGATGTTCCACTGGAATGAGGCTGGTGTTTTAATCTGCCCAGTTCCAGTTATTTTCACTTTTAATAACCTGCTACCCTTGGAGCCTTGACAACATTTAAACTGAGAGTTCCATATTTTATGCTGATAATTAATTCTTAGTTCAGGCAAGCACAAAATGAAACTAAAGCATCACTTGTGGTTTAAGATACACAGGACATAATAAATTAATTAGGTGAACATTAGTCTCCTTTTTCTGTTTGAAGACGTTGGTAAGAATATTGCTGTGGGTTTGATTTTACTTACCAATTTTTTTACCTGTTTGTGGACTGAATACAAATATGGGACATGCGCAGACGTGTTTGATGTTTGTCATTGCTTCAGTAGTTTCCTTCTGGGATAACTGAGAGCAATTTCTGCATCCAAAATCTGTCTCAAATGTGGAATTTCTTTTAAAAATTCCAGAGCAGTGGTCATTCAGGACAAGGAAAGAGAGAACATGAGATAGAAGTCAGCTAAAATAGAACAGAGTTGTTCAGGTGGAAGGGACCTGCAATGATTCCCCAGACCAACTGCATAAAAAACATGTTTTAAACCCCATCTAGGTACTCACAGAAAAATGGAGACTACATAACTTAGGCAGTGATGTGCTGTTTGGTGGCATTTCTCCTTTCATATGTTTACTGAGACAGAACTTCTCATGATCTGTAAAATGAAAATTTGTACATGTATGCAGAATGTTGGCAGTATTAAGAAATTTTGAAGGTACTGTAACCAAACTTTGGCTGACAAAGTTTAAAATTTGGTGCATCATTTGACTGCTTGATTTATTTATGGAATTCTCATTTTGAGCAAGCTAAATATTTTTATTTCTGGAAAGAAAATTTCCAGACCTTTCAAATGCTCTAAATGCAGTCTGGAAATTTTTCGCAGTCCTTGCGATGCCCCATTGCTGTGAGGTCTCAAATGGGCCATGGAGAGTGACCAGGGTACTTGGGCACTGCCCCTGGGTCCCTTCTCTAACCCTGTCCAGAGTCTCAGAGAGCCCAAGCAGAGTCCAGCACTCAGCTGCTGTTTCGTCCCTCTTTAATGTTACCACTCCACTGAAATCAAGGAGAAGGTTGGTGATTAATGTAGGATTCAAAAGAAGACTTTAGCAGAGGTTCCATTTAACCTGTCTAGTCTTGATCAGGTTATTTCTGTTTGGAGAAGGGAAACTGGGGAGAGGAATGATGAAGCTTGTCTGCAGTCATGATTTGGACAAAGTCCATAAACCTTGTCCACTGGATTGGGTTTTAGATCCTTGATCACAGGAGTATGTTTGGGGTTTTTTGTCCTTGAAGGGCTTGGAAGGCTCTGATGGCAGAGTAATGTGCCCTTCAATAATAGGGGTCAGTTTTCACAGGTTTTCTGAGGCTGCTGGTTGAAGAGTTTTCTCATGGCCCCGAAAAACTGCAGCTTCTGTCACGAAAATAGATTTTTCCATGATGGACTCTTTCATCAGATAAATGTAAGAGTGTTTTGGCCTCGGTCTTTTAAAACACAATTCCAGTCTTTCACTTCTGAGTCTGCGAAAGCCACAAACATTTCCTGTCATATCAATTTAGCAGCTTTTCCTCTATTAGTGCTTTGTTACCAACACTTCAGTTCGTGCCTCTGTGTGCTGCCCTAAGCTGATCTCTCTGCAGAACCCCTCTCTCCTAATGCAGTGTGATTCCTCCCTGGAGCTGAGCTCCACAGTGCATCCCGGGAAGCGATGCCGAGGCCGGAGGGGAGGACTGAGCCATCCACTTGTGTGAAACTGCTCCCACAGGTAGCACCCAGGGAAGGGCAGGAGCTGCAGTTCTGCCTCAGTGGACCTGGGGGAAAGGAGAAAGAGAAATGGAGCCATTCTTTGGGGGGAAAATGTCAGAACTGAGTATTTTTCATATTGAGGTACAAACAGCTGCTCATTGCAACAAATTAGAAAACCCTGAATGGGATGAATGTTCCATGTTTTACTGAGCTCTGCTGGGACAGCATTGAACCCCAAAGCTGGACACAGCACTGAACGGAAGATGCAGCTTTGTGGGACAGACACTGAAGTCCCATGAATTTGTAGATTGAATCAGGCAATCCCAGAACGGTTTGGGTTGGAAGAGACCTTAAAGCCCATCTATCAAATGGTGGGGACACCTTCCACTGTCCCAGGCTGCTCCAAGCCCCAGTGTCCAACCTGGCCTTGGACACTGCCAGGGATCCAGGGGCAGCCACAGCTTCTCTGGGCACCCTGTGCCAGGGCCTGCCCACCCTCCCAGGGAACAATTCCTTCCCAATATCCCATCCATCCCTGCCCTCTGGCACTGGGAAGCCATTCCCTGTGTCCTGTCCCTCCATCCCTTGTCCCAAGTCCCTCTCCAGCTCTCTTGGAGCTCCTTTTGGCACTGGAAGGGACTCTGAGGTCTCTCTGGATTCTTCCCTTCTCCAGGCTGAACAAACCCAATCCTCCTAAAACTCTTTTGAGGGTCCTCTTAGGCACATGTCTGTAACATTAAAAATCCGAACACCTGAGGAACTCCTGTCCTAAATCCTTCCTTTCACAGAACTTTTCTCATGTGCAAAGGTGAAGGAAAGGACACGGCAGGGAACCCTGGCCTGCTTCCTGTGGCTGGGTCCTGCCTGCAGGAGTTGGGGATGAGTGCCCAGTGACCAGCCCTGATGCCGGGAGCACACAGCTGGCTCAATTATAGAGGAAAATTACTGGTCAATATCATCCCTTCTGTAAAGGACATCATAAATATGTAAGTAAGTGATTTTTTATGCATTATTTACATTCCTGAGGCAAGATGAAAAAACCCACAATGTTTTTCGTACCTACCTAGGTAGCCTTCATGTTCCTGCTGCTAAAACCAGCACTGCTAGCTCTGAAATATATTCACAAGGAACTTTTCTTTGGTGCTGATTCTTTCTTTCTAACTTTCCCAGTTTTTTCACTTCTTCAGGGCTGAACTGTTTTGGCCCCAAATCCCCTATTTTTGCTGATATTAAGATAGCTAGTTACCTGTTCCACTTTATCACTTACGTCAAGCACAGGTAAAGCTTTCAGGGTTTGCCCTTTTAAAATTTTTTCTTTGTTCCCCTTTCTTTTCAACTGTAGCTGAGACTTAGATTGCATTAACAGCAGGTATTTGGGATCATCCTTTATTGCCAGCCAGTTAAATGTGATTGTTGCTCCTCCTGCTCTGCCACCTTTTTTTTCCTGTTAAGAAAATCCTGCCTTCACAAATGTGTCAGACTTGTCCTTGGCGAGGGAAGGATTGTGTAATCTGGGAGCAGAGCAGTGCTACAAGCCAGGACTGAAGAAAGTAAGATAGCTAATAAAAAAGAAATTCAAGTCAAAATGGTGAAATTACTCTAAAGGTTTCCTTTGAAAGTGTGCTGAGTGGTTGATAGAAAAATGGCATTTCTGTAGTGCTCAGCTGAGCCTGGGAGTGAGGGATCACCGAGCCTCTCTGCAATGAGAAATGGTTATTAGGAGGGGAATTAAGGAATGTCTATTATTCACAGACTGGAAGATGTGATGAAGATATCACCTGTGTTTAAATCAATCTTCACCAATTTACCTCAATTCTTCCAACTTCAGCTGTAGTTGCCTCAAGAGGCTGTTCAGGAGGATAATGGGGAAGAGAGATGGGCGGATGGAGAAAGTGGCAATTAGGTAGAAATAGTAGAGGCTGTCAAGTTACAAAAAGTGAGGAGTGTCTTAAGGTACTTAGAGCTGATGACCTGGAGAAAGTGATAATAACTCAGTCGTTATATGCTGGGGACAAGGTGATGGAAGGTCAGGGGAGAGCAGAGGTGACAGGGAGGCACTGGGCCCTTTACAGTGCAGGAGAAAGCTGTGGGCTATAAAAGGGGGGCAGCTGAGGAGCCCTGAAGATGGAACCCACCAACTTCACTCAGTCCTGAAGTAATTGAGAAGGGAGATCGAAGGGGCACAGCAAAACCTTGTAAACTTTTTTTTTATTTCCTGCTGGAATTGATTTTATGTGGAATTTTAGGCCGAGTGCAATGATCCATTAAAGCGAAACAGAAAGAAAGGAAATACAGAAAAATGTTGCGTTTGCTGCCTTTTTTTTTCTTTCTCTTCTCTTCAGGTGTTAAACTACTTGAAAGAGAGACAAATAATCTGGGACCTTCCAGTTTATCTCTGTTTCCATTATCCTGGCAGAAGTACAGAAAGAATGCAAAATCAGACAGTGTGTATATTCTTCTAAGGTAGAACTCTCATTAAATTGGAGGTAGAGCATTTTAACGACAAAGCAATTTATTGGACGTGATTAATAATTGGAATTTCTGTCCTAAGAGATTACTGCTGGAAAGCAGCACCTGGGTGGGTTGCCCAGACACCTGGTGGGATGAAGCAGGGAGAACTCAGGCACTGCCACTCTGTCATGTGCTGTGACAGGTTCCTGTCAGCCTTTCAGGGGTTTTCCTGCCCATCTCATCAGACCCTGGGCTAATGAGATTCCTTGCAGAAGAAATCACACACCGCTTAAGGCCCTTAAAATCAATCACTATACAAAGAGCAGTTAAAAAAAAAGAAGTGAAAAATCTTCATCAGTCTCTATGTTTTATAAGGTGCTCCAATTGATAGTGAGAACATGTCTGTGCAGCAATGTTATGGTTGTCTGCTCTTGTGTTAATATATGCAAAAAGAAAGGTGGTACTTTGGATCTTGAGGCACCGTGCTGTTTCACATGGTGTCTTGGAGGAGCTTATGCTGTGTTTTCCCAGACTTATTTGTTTGCCTTAATAGTTGCTATAAAAAGAATGTTTTACAACGAACAGAGGAAACCCTACCAAGGAGTCCCAAAATAAGTCAGGCAACTGACAGAAGGCAGAACTTTCTGCTATGAAGATGTTATGAGTGCCTACATTTTTTTTCTTATCGCTGGCATCCACTTTACATTACCTTTGGAGAGTGATTTTATCCTTAAATATGAATCAGACAATGTTGCCAAGACAACGTCTCTTCAAGCTTTTCATTTCGCCCCCATTGCGTGCTGAACCTCCACCCAGTCTCCCAGAGCGACTGGTCACTTATTTTTCAAGTGGGCTTTGATTTGATGGAGCAGAGCATTCCAAGTGTGGGATTTCCTTGGCTCCTTTGCAAGTCCCTCCAGCGAGTGTTCCTCGCTCTGTCTCCAGGGCTGGAGGAGGCCAAGCACACTGGCAACTGGATTCCAACAAAATGTTTGAACAAGGTGCAGCTCTTTGGTTGATTCCTGCTTTCCCAGCCGAGGCATGGATAGCCACATGGGAATGCAAAGCCAGTGGCAGCACCCCTCCTCCCCAGGCTTTTGCACAGGATTTCTGCTGGGCTATTGATTGTCAGTGTAGCAGTGCTGTATTTTAGGCTACCAGAATTGTGCTCACTTTTGTATTCCCCACAGATATCTTATTGCAAGCTAGCTTTTGTTAAAGCAGAATGATTTCTTTGGCTTGGCAGGTGCTCAGGTGGTCTGTAGGTATTGGCTGTCCTGCTGCTGGTGGGATGGGGAGGAGGATGTGGTGTTCAGCCACGTGTCATTGTTCCCTACCATGAGAACTTTTGTGATCACAGAACCACAGAATATCCTGAGCAGGAAGGGACCCACAGGGATCATCCTGTCCAGCTCCTGTCCCTGCACAGACCCCCCAACAATCCCACCCTGGGCATCCCTGGCAGCGCTGTCCAAATGCTCCTGGAGCGCTGGCAGCCTCGGGGCCGTGTCCATTCCCTGGGGAGCCTGGGCAGTGCCCAGCACCCTCAGGGGGAAGAGCCTTTCCCTGATCTCCAACCTAAATCTTCCCAGGAAAGGCAATGAGCTACTCAGCCATAGATTACTGAGCTTTGCCTCAGCAGAACAGAGTGGGAGAAGACACAGGCTCTAAAAAGCTGAAATTAAATATATCTCTGTCTTGTCATAGGGGGAGTGACCGACTCAAATCAGATTTGAATAAATATAGGCTCCGTTTGTCATATGGTAATATTGAATTCCCTTTTTCATTTCTTATAACCTCAGTGTATTTTATGCCCCTTTTGCTCCTACTTCTCACTCCTTTGCCAACAGACCCTCTTCTCCCAGGCACTTCTCTGCGCTGTCAGTCTTTCAGCTTTATTAAATAGGGGTTGTATTGTTCTGTCTTAAAGTTGCAAAGGAAGCTCTGGCAAAGTGATGTTTTAATTAAATACAACAGTAGAGATGGCTCTGCTTCTATTAATAAAAAATGAAAGAATTTGCTTGAAAGGTTTCTTTGCTCCTTTACTGCCACACTAAATTTATTACCTCAAGGAACATGGCTGGGTTGGTGACAAGGGAATGGCCAGCGGTAGCCAAGGCTGTGACAAAACAGCAGGGGGTGCCTCGACTTGGTGGGGACATGCCCTAGGCACAGTCCACAGGGGTGAGGGCTCAGCAGGAATCTAAAAACCATCCCTGATTCCTCCTGCCGGGCCCTTCAGGAGCTGGAATCTCAGATTGTTTACCAAGGAGCAGCTGAAAGATGAGCAAGACAGGAATTCATCATCCTGCCTGAGATGAGAGTTTATCCAGTGACAGGCTTATATGATCACTGGTGTTCTGAACAGTTTGTGTTTTTCACGGAGAGAAAAACAATTTCCCCATGAAGGATTTATTATTTTTTTTGTCAAATATTTCCAAAGTTTCAATTATTATCTTTTAGCTATTGCATCCCTTCTTTCCAGCAGAGAGACACAGAGGTCAAAGTCCCTGCTGCATCTGTCCCCTAAGGATCCTTCCCATGTTCTGAAAGGTTGGCTGCAGCTGAGGGACTGCTTTTCCAGTTTGCAAGTTTAATGTGGCTTTCCTGTTACATTTACAAATGTGGAATCTGTTGGTATTTAATATGATCTGTACTGAAACCACAGCAGAAATATAAATACTTATCGCTAATTTTTTTCTTTGCAATTGATGAACATTTTGCACACAGGCTCTGTACCTCAGGGGTTTTGTGCATTCGAGGGAGGGCTGTGGAAAACTCATCAAAGTTTACTGAATAAAGAAAATGCAGATGGTATTGTGAGCTGCAAGGTACTACAGTGAAGGGATTGTTCTAAATGCAATACATTAAAAATTATTTCATCCAGGACGTAAATGACATTTCAGATTTTGAAAAGAATTATTATCTGAGCTGGCACATGAAAGAGCTCTTCTTTATCTAGTGGAGCTTTTTTTGTGTTTTAACCCATTGAAGGCAACTATGGGATTTATTTAGAGTGTGACTAAAATGGAGTGACTGATAACCCTGCTCTGTCACACACAGCCATTAGGGTTTGTCCCAGGGATGCTCTGCCCATACTTTTCCTGACATGCTATGTAAGTCCAGGTCTTGCATCTCCGTTTTTTTTTCTTTGAGGCTTCTTTGTGAGTTGCAAAATAGAGCCTAAACAGTCTCCCTGAGAGCTGCTGCTGTTGGAGCCCAGTTTCCCAGGAGGGGAGGCAGTGCTGTGACTCCCTGTCCCCATTGCCCCTGCCTTGGCACAGGAGAGTGTTTGTGGCTCTAACTGCAGTGGGTGACACAAGGCAGGGGATGCACAGCCGTGCAGCTGGACTGTGTCTGAGGATGGAAATTGTCCAGTCAGGGTTTGAAACGCAGCCTGAGCATAACTGCTGGGTTGGGTCAAACCTGAAGTGCTGATAGCTCTGGACAGACCCTGGCTGGAAAAACAGGCTCCAAGCTTTGTCTGTCTGTAAAAACCAGCTTCCATACCCAGGGTAAGTGAATTTCTTTCCCTTTCCTTGACAGCTACGGATCTCAGAGACTGACAAACACAAATTTCAGTTCCCCCTTGGAGAATATGGAGAACAAAACCTGTACTGCGGTGAACTCAATTTTGCAGTGCAGCTGAGCTCTGAAGTCTTTACCTCCTCTCTCACTTTCTCTCCTGCACTTGTATTTTTCCTTTTAGTTGAAAAGTGGATTTGGAAACTCTTGGAAGTACAAAGACATGGAAACCAATTGTCTTGATAAGCTATTACAAGAAAGGGTTTCAAAAATTTGGGGTTTTTTGGTGTAGAGATACAGCAATAGAACTATTAGGTTCTAACCAAGAACTGCTACTTAGAATATTAACCTTTTAGTGAATTGATTTAAAGGAGAAGAGAAAAACATAACTAACTTGCATTTCCTTTGACAGACAATAACAAACATTTCGTTACACTATTTTAAGAGTAAATACATATTTTAAAAATGTAATGGCTATCTAAATTATAGAATCTAAAGATTTGGGGATGGGGAGGGTACAGAAAGAAATTAAGCTCTTCCTGAAACAGATGGAAGATGTAAGAAAAACATACATTTATTGCAATGGTCTGTGACCATGAAAGATAAGATTTGGGGCTCTATATTTTATATTCTTTAGTAACCAAACCACAAGGAAAAAATTACCAGCCTCATGCCTTTTCTGATTGCTTTCCAAAACGATGCCAACTGATTGCTTCAAGTTTTTCATATTTATAAAATATTTAGAGGATTAGTTTAGCAGCATGGTGGTAGACAAATTTACTTTAGCCCAGGAATTCTCTCTAATTGGTGACTGTCTGGGCAAGTAGAAGACATAGGGTCATCTGAAATACTCCCCTAAATATTCTAAAGAGAAGTGGCAACTAGGTTTATAAGAGTTTCTAGAAGGTGATGAGATTTAAATATTTTTGTGGTTGGGTTATATGCAAAATAATGTTCTTCAGTGGCAGGACTTGTTGCTCTATTCAGAATTCCACTGCCTGAGTCCTAACATCCTGAAGGTGTCCCAAATACAAGGATTGCCTCCTCCCAGGAGAAAGCCCGTGTGGAGCGGTACTTGCTTTTGAAGTGAGCCCTGGGAATTCCATGGCTTCCAAATTCATTCTTATCACATTGTAATCATTCTTTAAATAAGCTTGAGCAGCATGTGAGATGGTTTTCACCCTTATTGGGCAGCAGAGACTCCTCTGGCCACAGAGCTGATGTGTCAGAATCCTGCCATACTCTTTAGGCACATTTGAAAGGTTATTTTTCATCAGTAGTTCCAGCCAGAGTGGGAAAATGGTGTTAGATATCAAAAGAGTGTAAGAGCTCTTATCCTCTGTCTCACCCAGGCACTGGAAATCCACGGCTTGTATTTCTGTGAGCTTTACAACTCTCTGTGATCACAGAAGTAGGATCCACATCAAAGATGAGGAAGGATTTCCATACTGGGGGTCTGTGGTTTGCAGAGGTAGAGGGGATCTCATGGCTGAAGACAACAACCCTGTGTTACACTCGGTGTTCCCGTTGGAGGGAGAGCAACTCCAGAAGAAGTTGCTCGTTTTCCAGCTATCAACATGTGCTGGTTTTGTCTGGGGTAGGGTTCCTTTTCTTCCCAGTGGCTGGTGTGGGGCTGTGTTTGGGTTTGTGCCGAGCACAGGGCTGACACCACAGAGATGTTTCTGTTCTTGCTGAGCTTGCACAGAGCCAAGGCCTCTCCTGCCCCTTGCCTGGCCATGCTGGGGAGGGGCTGGGGGGGCCTAAGAGGGGACATGGCTGGGACAGGTGACCCCAAGTGACCCAAGGGATGTTCCAATCCGTGTGACATCATGCTCAGGATACAAAGTGAGGGGGAGAAGGAGAAATGGGGGATGTTTTAAGTGATGCTGTTTGTTTTCCCAAGTCCCCGTCACATGGGAAGAGGCTCTGCTCTCCTGAGGAAAGGAGTGAGTAGCTGTGAGGGGCTTGGTGACTGGAGTTAAACTGTGACAGTGGCTGAAGTCATCCTTTTCCTTCACTTCATAACTAATCATATAAATTAAGTAAATATTAGTCATCCTTTTGAAGGGAATAATGAGAAATCTGTAATTTGGGGCCACATGTCTGCATCGCTTATTGCAGTTGCATTTTGAGCCCACACTTAATTTGACATTGGGTTTGTTTCCCAGCCTTTCAGTTGTCCTTCATCCTGCAAAGATGTTGGGCAGGGCAGGGCAGGGAGTGAGCCCCGTGTGTTTTTCCATCTGTCCTGCTTTGTGACCCGGCAGCCACGAAACTACAGAAAGCAATTTTCTAAGCCTAGGAAAGAAACCTCATATGCTGTTGAGTCTCAATATTTATTGTTCACAGAAAAAATGTACTCTTAAAAAAATTTAACTCTCTTGATATTTTGCTCTATTTTTACAGGGTTGGCGTTACTTCAGACTGAGTGCAGAGATAAATTCATGTGGTTTGCAAAAGAAAGTGTTTTATCCATTTTTACTTACTGAAGCACACAGAAAGTTCATCTGTCATAATGAAACCCAAAGGAAAACAGAGGATTTGGATATTATTGCTTGATGTTTTCTGCAAAAAATCAATAATTTTTCAAGGCATTTTACAGCATTGGTATTTTGTTAAGCAAATACATCTGTTTCCAGGTGTGGGTTGTTCAGTTTGTCCAGGGTGTCTCAGCATTTGTTTAAGCTATGAGCTCCCACACCCAACCCTGCTTTTACCCAATTTACCAGACTCTCATCCTTTAATATTTCCTTATGTTTTTGTACATGCCACCTACTGCTTCATCCACAAACTAGATCAATTTATTTTCCTGGACCCAACACCACAGGCATAGCAAGTCTCTCTGAACTGTCACAGGTCATATGTGAAATGGCCTTTTAAAGATGTGTTTATGGCTGTTGTAAATTCCTCTATTTCCTTTCCTACTGCAGAACAGAGTGTTTCAGAACAGGGCTCCTTTGGGGAACTCTTTGGAGGACATTTGCAGCACTCAGGAGGATGCTGGGGTAAGGTCCCTCTAATGAGGGCAAACTTGACAACTTGCAGTTTTCTAGAATTCAATAAAAATTGAATAGGTTTGGAAGCTGATGTGCTGCCTTCTGGCCCACAGGTTGTGGTGGTGTTGTTTTGACTGGATTGTGTAGAAGTCGATGAAGGGAAGTGAGGCCCAAGAGAGAAACTGAAGGGCAACAGAAAAGCAGGAGACAGGACAATCTGCAGTAAGGCAGAGACAAAGAAACTGTAGAGTGGAAATCTCAGTTGCTCTGGGGTTAACCTGCTGGAGCTATTGAAAATTATCCTAATTTAAATAATTATTATGAGCTAAAAATTACATCATTAACCCAGGAAAAATCTTCCTGAAATGTTGCTGCTTTCGTGTCCAAGTCCCTGTCACTACAGGTGGCACTCACCAATCTTTCCAGTCACTCTTGCCTCCAGCACAGTCACTATTTTATCACCTTTCTTCCCTCTGTCACATGGGAGAATAGGGTAGCACTGGTGTGCTGGAATGGTCCTTTTTTCTTTCATCCAAACTCAGCTGGGTTCTCAGCCTCGGCTTCTGCAGGACTCTTCAGGACATTCTCTTTCCCACTGTATGAACGTAATCATCTTGACTCCATCTCCTGTACAGAATCACAGAATGGTTTGGGTTGGGAGGGACCTTAAAGAATATCTAAATCCAACCCCCTACCATGGGTGGGGACACCTTCACCTTGCACCCTTCCAGGTTGCTCCAGGCGCCGTCCAACTTGGCTTCTCTCATTCCCGAGAGACGTGTGAAGATTTAACAGTAATTTCCCCTTACACAGAGTTCTCTGTAAAGCTCACTTTCACTTGAGTTCTCCCCTTGTTCACAGGATTTGCTGCTCCTCAGCCCCTTCACCCACACATATTTTTTTTCACTTTTTCCCTTATTGATCCTTGTGTATAAGGGAAAAATGATTCTAAAAAAGCGGTCCACCCCTTTCTGTGTCCTGTAGGATTCCTTGTGACTCTCTGCCTGCGAGTCCCTGTTATGTCGGAGTGGGGATATCAGATGCATTGTACTTCCTGGCTTTGCTTCTCCAACTATTCCTTTCCTCTTAACTTTCCCCATTTTCACTATTTCTGATGGAAATTCATGTAGGTAGCTGAGCACTCAGCATGTCTAACAGCATTAACTGTGCTTTTTGTTTTTTATCTCATAAATGGCCAAGAAATTAGGGCTGGAACCTGTGATTAATGTGTTGCTGGGTTAGTGGAAAATGTCCATAACTCTGTGACTGTGGTCAGTGAAAGGGTATTTTCTCTCAATGTGATGAACTCCTAATCCTCTGAGAGGGATGGTCATCCTGGGACACCAGGTTGCTTAACAGGGAACACTTTTGTACTGGTTCTTTTGAAGAATAAAAGTGTTGACAGGAGTAGCAGTATTAACTGGTTCCGACTTTTATGTTTGAATCGCCTAGAAACCAAATTCTATTACAATATTTGTGTAAGTCATTCAGTACACAAAATTTTGTTTCAAACTTTTAGAGACATTACAATTACCTTAAGCTGCAAAGAGCAGCAAATCAGTAATGTATATTAATCCCAATTCTTAAGCAAATATACACACTTAATTTAACTTTTTTTCTTCAGGAACATTCACATATTAAAGAGAGCTGTGTAGGCCCTCCCTGTCCAGCTCTGACAGACTGGAACATGGTCAGGAGGCTGCCTTGAAATTAATTTTTATTCCAAAGCTTTTGCTGCCAATCCCTTCACCTCTCAGTGTCTGAAACCTCCCTGTGAGGCAGGGGCTTGGCTGTGCCCATGGCCTGGCCTCTGGCTGCAGAAGGCTTTCACTTGGATTTTCAGCAGCTGTTCCTGCCTGTGACCCCATCTGGGACATTAATTCTACTTCAGGTCACTGTTTCTTTGGTGGTCGTTCTGAATTAGACACCCACTCCAGCATTCCAGTTGCAAGATCATCTCCACCAGAGTTTGATTACGACAGTACCACAGTCACTACTCGTAAAGATTTTTGGGTCTTCTGTTGTACTGTTTTGTCTTCTTGTTTATTATCACATTGTTTCATGCTTGCATTTTTCAGATGTGTGATTCTACCGTCATTCCAGAGAGCTCACAAAGAAAACCTGTTTAGGTTATCCCTAATTAGGCATCAAAAAGCCTCTGCGCTGTGTTTCACATCCTGATAGTTCAGCAATGAAATAGATTTTCCATTGTATTTTAAGTCTGAATGGGAATGAGAGAAAAGTCCCCTATTTACAATTCAAAATTCTGGTATTGGGTACCACATCATGATATTTGGGACAAGTGGGATCAAGTTCTCTCAAGTCAAGTGAGTTGTTTTCCTGGTGAATAGAAAAATATAGTTCACAAAAAAACCTCAGTGTGTGAAATGCGCTTCACCAACATCCTTTTCTTTTTCTAACAAGTGCATAGCCATTCCTCCAGCCACAGAGCAAAGATAAGGAAAGAATTAGAGACTTTACTCTGAATATCCTTCCAAAAATGCCAGAGGTTTTTTTCTGTAGTAATTCATCTCCAAGAACCACCTGCTTTCTGTATTTTCATGAGTTTTGTGATAAAAACAATCTGCCAATAATGTTTTAAACATTTCAACTGCTTTTGTGTCATTACAATTTTTCCTGCATTGTTAAGCATAAGGCATTCCTTGATCTACATTTTGTGGGAGATAGAAGTTTTGACAAAATTATGGAAGGTCCTTCATTGCAACAGGTTATAAAATCAGGAGGGAAGACACAAAGCTGCACACAGTTTCCCAGCTTTCCAAGCAGGACATGCATCCACTTCATCTCATCAGAGAGCTGAATCTGTCCTTCAGTGGGACATTTGCCCAAGGATCTTCCACCCACGGTAAAATACCCAGGGAGGTTCTCCATGGCCTCCAGATTTCTCAAAGGTAGCACCACTGTCTGCCTTTCTGATTACTTTTGTATTTGCCTTGTTATTTACCCCTTGCCTTTAAGTCTCTTCTTTGAGGAATATATTAAATAGAAACGACTTTCTTTTCTGTAACAGTCAGTCTGATGAGTTATGGACTGAAATTTTAAAATGTGTTCTAATTGAGGCACTGAAAAGTACATTTTCTGCATGTCAGGCAGCCTCGGGAGAGACTTTCCTTTTTCTCTGTGTTAAAAAAGCATAAATAGATGTCTGTATTATCAGAATGGGACACCTGCAACAGCCTGAGAAGTGCAACTGGAGACACAGAGCACATCACAGATGTTGCCTCCACTGCGGTCAGGCAAACAAGATGCTGTCTGTCTGAAAAAGGACTGCTGAACACTTGGAAATCCCATAGGACTTTCTTCTGTGGCTCCCTAGGAACTGTGCCTACTTCTGAAAAAACTTCTGAAAGATTTTGAACTGGGAGCTGAGATTCTTCTTGAATGCAGTAGACACCTGAGCTACCCACAGCCCCTTTGAGGAACCTGGGGAATTCAGTAGCAAACAACTAAACACCCAAGTCTGTATTTTGTCTTTTGCAATCTTAAGGTTGTCCACTTAATTAGTCTGGGAAGCTCTAGAAGGTGGAGACTGAGAAGCTGTGTTGCAGAAAGGAAATCCAAATCTGAGGAGAAAAAACTTACTTGCTCTGGAACTAGACTCCCTAAGGCAAGAGGATTTTGGGCAGGATGGACCACATGAAGCCAAGCTGGATATTAACTGTGCAGATAGGGTGTTGAAGGAATATTGTTTGCCCAGTGGAGGAAGTGGTTGCTAACTTGGGAAAAAAAAAAAAAAGGGGAAAAAGGGAAGGAATTAAATTTCTGTCAGTCTGTGCTCTTCTCCTGGTGCTTAATAGTTTTCCAGGGCTGTCCAACCATGTGTGTGAGATGTGTAAAGAAGCTGCAGCTTCCCCTGAGTCAATGTAGTGTAATAACATTGCCTGGGAAGTGGGGGGAAATCCATGGTTTTCCTTTCTTCCTCAGATATTCCTGGCTGAGAGGTGGGTGGGTGGCTCATGCAGACTGAAAGGTGTCTCAGTCTAACTCCTGTTGTTCCAAAGTAAATCTGTTTTCCATTCCTGTCTCTGACTATTGTTGATTGCAGAAATCCATTCACATTTAGCAGGGAAATTTGCACTCAGTAAACTCCTCTGCAGGACCATTTCACTGTCTTAGGCTGAGGTATGAGGAAGCTCTGCATCTTTCCTGCTTGAGCTGGAACTTCCAGAATGGAGTCCTGTACTGCCCAAGGGATGTACCTGTCCAGATCACCATCACCAGGAACCTGGGAGCCTCTCAGGTAACTCTTCAGTGCTGGGAACAGTATTCAGTGTGCCCACATCTCACCTTTGGTCCCTGGAGTTTTTCAGTGTCACAGTGAGCAGGAAGCAGGACATGAACTCAATCTCACTGAGGGACCGTGTACATGGTACTTCATATTGTCAGAATTCCTTTTCTATAGGATTCTGTAGACCTGCCTGCTTGTGGTGAAATTCCCTGATTGATTCACTTCATTGTCAAAGATGTAACTCAAACCCGGTTACTTCTCTACATTCTTTTCTTTTGTGTTTAATTCAGTTCATTTAGGATTCCATACGTGGGGGTGTGGGTGTGCACAGCCATGCAGAGGTACACGAGTGATTGCACTTCTGGCCTTTTCTGGGGTTTTGGTGACAGTAGTGAAGAAAGAAGTAAAATGATTCCTTCCACGTGTAGTTGGTGCGTATCTTTAGGTGACCTGACTTGGACAGATTGCTCTGTCCTTGAGGAAAAGCACTGCTGTCACCCTATGGCTCTCTTCTCTTTTTGAAACCTTAATTTCTGCACAGTATAATTTGTCTAAATAGGAAAAGCTTTTACGTTACCAGCAGGAAAAGTGAACCGGGTTGTTTAGTACCTGAGGTTATACATGTATATGTAAAATATTCCTAAATGGAATGCAGAGCATACAAAACCCTTTTATTTGTTACCTGCCAGAATGTCCGTGTGCCTGTGTGGTCAGTCCATTAACACTGAAAGGGACAATCCTTTCCCTGGGCACCATGCTCTGAAATAACTGACTGGGGTCACCACTTTGTTTAATTTCATTGTTGCTGGTTTAGCTTACAAAAATGTGGATGGATTTTATTTTCTTTTTAACAACACGCTTCAAGCAATGCTGTTTTTCTTTGAGCTAAAAATATTTCTGTATAAAATGTTACATGTCAAATATCACATCTGTTATTAACCTCTAAGGAAGCCTGAACTTTTGTACTAGGAGTGAACAGGGTCATCAGAACAATTTGTTCTTTGTCTATCCCATTACACATCAACTCTAAAGATTTCCACACCAACTCTAAAGATTTCCAAAGATCCTCTGGACTGCTGTAGGCTAGGAACACATTCCCAAAACAACCAAGGCACTTTGCCTCTTGCTGGCTGCAGTCAGCCACTACCCAGATTCCATCCCAGTGCTTCTCCCATCAAGGGATTTGGTTTTTCTGGGTTACTCATTTTCTGTAGACCCTGGTTTGTTTATTTATTTTTTTAATGAACCCCTGTTTGATTGATATTTCTCCATTAATTTTCACTTCTGTCCATTGAGGTGAGGCTGACTGCCCTGTGGTGTTCTTCTCCTCTGGCTCCTGTGAACGGGCTATTTTTTTTTTCCTTGGTTTTGATAGGAGGAAGGAAAAGTGGAAGAACTAAAAACGGATATGGTTTAAAGCAAGCCTGGGATTTCTTTCAAATTGAGCTTGATAGTAGGAGAATACATTCTCCTCATTAACATCACCTGGAGACCAAGTAGAGATTTGATGCTGCAGCATAAGCAGCAAAATGCTGTGGATTTTATAACTTCATGATCATTAAAAGTAGGAGTTTACTGCAGAAGAACATTTGTAGTCTCTTTAGTTGGTGTCTATTATGTCATATTAGATTTTAGGACACTCTTTAATTACTTCTAAGGTGCCAAATTGAAAACCTACCCTTCTTTTATGAGTTTGTGCTTCTGACTCAGAAACTTGGGTGCCTTGTTTCATCAGTGGAAAATAGGTTGAAGTGTCGTGTGGTTTGCACATCGTTAGTTTAGGGTGCAGTTTCAGTCTACACTTTCTAGTTTAAATTTGGGATCACTGATTTTCATGGACCACTAGGCTCTTTGGATCTAACAAACTACAGTTTCTGCAATCATACACTGTAATTAGTTTGTAAGACTTTCACTGGTATTTGGTCATAAGGTGTTAGAGGCTTTGCTGTGGTAGTGTGATAACTAAATGAAACCGTTTTGAGTAATTTTTGGTGTGTGTAGTGCACAAAACTGTTGTTCTCAAATGCAGCAACTCACTTAATATGAAACAAGGCAAAAGCTTTCCCCTCTCCATTCTCAAAAGGCAGATTGCTGTACTTTTTTCTTCTATGTCAGCTTTCTCTATGAAAATCTTCATATAGCACAGGAGAAAGTCTGAGAGAACAAGGTCTAAAATACTCCCTGAGACTTCAGGTGTCACAGGGTTATCCCCTGCAGAATAAAAAAGCCTTTGCCTTGGTTGTCATTGCTGTGAATTCAGTGGAGACTGTGGTTGTGCTTGAGCCCAGTTCAGGATCTCATGGTAAGGTAAGTCTGTTCTGAAGGTCATCCACTCTATTTTCAAAGAAAATTAATAAAAAATTGTTCTGTATACAGTGTGCACTGACTCAGGTGGAAGCAAAAGTGATGCCTTATCCCAGCTGTGTTTGGTCATAAGGCAGGAAAACACAACTGGATGGGAAGTCGCAGGGAGAAATCGCAGGGAGAAGTCACAGGGCTGGATGTGAAAGCAAAAATAGCTGAAGTGAGATAATGAGAGATACACAGAGAGTGGGAAACTTGTTTTCTTGTATTTCTTCCTTTCTGCCTTTCCCACGGGTGTTTGTGGTCAGAGCCTTGTGTTGTCTGGTTTCTTTTCTTTCTCCTGAGGAAGTCAGCACAGCTGTCCTGGCAATCCAATGAGGAAGACAGAGACTGAAAACTTCCTGATTGCACCCAGGCCAAGTGGAGAAGCGCAGGCAGAGTGCTAATCCAGGCTTCCAATACTTAAGGTACTGATTTGACTTTTTTAAAAATAAATCATCTTTTCACTTCTTACTAAAAAACCAAAAAGCCTGACTTTGAATTAGGCAGGCTAAAGCCAATAAAGAGAAAGATTTTATTTAATTCAGAGGTATTCGAGTATTTTTGCCAGGTACTTTTATCTTTGTGTTTTACAGATGTTCATATACTACGAGTAAGAATATTGCTGCTCCCCTGTACTCCTTTGTGGTATTAAGGAAGAGAAGATTTGTAGTTGTTTATGATTAATGTATTTCTCTTTGTCCGGTGGGGTTTTTTTCTATTTTACATTAGGTTTGAGAGGCATGTATTTAACAAGATAACTCAAACTGATGTGTGTGGCTTGACTACATATATATATACACAAAATTTCAGTAATGGAGGAAGCCAATGATAACTTTGATATCAAAACACACAATGACAACATTTGCAGTTAAATTTAAAGTAGCTACTGCAAAAAATTATTGCTGATACTTTGTAATGATATCTTAAAGTCCAGTCCTTAACGGGTTTCTTTGAACTGATCAGGATCTTTTTGTCACCTGCCACTGGTATAGTTGAATTTGACGCAAATTCACAAGAACTAAGAAGGTGATAATAAAAATCTTGCTTTCTATAATACCCTGCCATACCTGATAGTGTTTGTATGGACCTGAAGTTGTGCTCTCTTCCTTGGTTAGCAGCCTGATTCTTCAGTCAGATATTTAAGCATGGAAACCAAAGAATCAGTCATCCCTGTAATTAGCTTTCTTTCGTTTTTAAGAGCCAGCAAAGAAAGGTTTGTCATTATTACAGGTAGATCACCAGTTCTGCTGTGTTAAGGTTGTGAACTGTTTTCTCTTTAAAGGTTGACTGTCACCTGCATGCTTTAAAGTACATGTTTTTACAAAGCTTGCCTCACAAATGAATGTGTCTCACAGCTGTGTTGAGAGTCATTAGAAACAGAGGATTTTTCTCACTCTTATTTTATTCTGGTTGAAAAGAATACTAAGCAAGTTGTTTCTGTTACAGAAAGAACATCCTATCATTTTTCTCCCTGGAAGCCTCCAGTGCTTCACCTCATTTGGTCTCATTTCTGTCGGCAGAACTGTGCTGTTGGTACAGCTGGCACTGGGTGGACGTGTGTTTTTACTGCCGGGGAATACACATAAAAAGGCTTTGCTGCAGAGAACATCCCAGAGGTCTTCTGCTGATCTGAACTAGGTTGGAAATTGTGCATATTTCCCTTGGAGAGTAAAACTCTCTTTTCTGTCTGAGCAGAGTTGACCTAAGGAGCTTTTCTGATGGGAATCCAGCATTGCTGCTTCTCCCTTGGAGGGGGAGATTGTCCTGGGCTTCATTCACATACAGGCATTGTCTGATTGTCAAGAGGGAAAGGTAACGTGTTTATCACAAATAGTGGAAAAGGAGGGTTTCAAATCCTGCTGGGAAGACTGGGACAGTTTCTCTCTCGCTAGAACATGTTGTTCAGCAGTCGTCTGCATTTAAGAATTTCATAAATTCTGGAGAAATGATTACTAAACTTAATCAAATCTTGGTGAATTCGCTGTCAAAAAATACAGTGAGAATTATCTCAGCCCTGTGAGAGCTGCCCCCTGAACACAGACAAACACTTCTGTTCTAAGCAGAACACCTTTCCTTTTTGTGTGCGAGAGGTTTCTGTGGCTTTTCTCCATAATGCTGTTCCCATCCCTCTGTGGCAGCAAAGCTCTGATTTCATTCTCATGGCGTTCTTTATCCACAGATTAGTGCGTGTGAGGTCACTGGATAAATGCTTCACATCTCCTGCTGTCATCAGGGAATAGAAGTTGCATCCCCAAATATGATTATTTACTGAACTGGCTGTGCTGGAGCCAATGTTTTGGGAAAAGGATTTTCAGGCCTCTTTGGTTTTTAAAACGGTTTATTGATATACGGGTTATTATGCCTTTTAACAACAAAACATGAAGTGTTCCAAGGTGACCAACTTTTCTCCAGCAACCAATTTGTTTTTCCAGGTGTCAGAATTCTGCAGATACCTTTGGCAATGCTTTTCTCTTTTTGACAGCTCAGTGTTGGTTACCCTGTGTGCTCTGCACCTGCATCAGCCAGCCCAGACAGCACATCCTGCAGCCCAGGAGGGCACTGGGCTTCCAGGGGCTTTAAAAAGGACCACATCGGACTGGTGTATTTCTAACGATGCTGATGAGATCACAGAGAGAATCATTTTGATTGAAGAGGTAGGTATTGATGCCATGACGCTTTTTTGCTTTTTATATATACCCCCTCTTTATACTCTTTTGTAGAACTTTTATGTATTCTTAAGGGCCTTTTAGCCCACATACTTCTAATTGTTCAGGTTTGAGAACCAGCATAGGCCCAGTATTCCCTTAA